>JAUJPP010000002.1:815535-912553 GCA_030562195.1 Nipponacmea schrenckii
TTACATCCTCATCCTCGGCTAGATCAAGCCTAGAATGTGTGAAGTGGCGCTTGTAAAAGTCCCAGTTTGCCTTACCCAGCCTCCATCTACCTTCCCATTTGATTTTTTCTTTCACAATGTTACAAGATAGTGTAGTCTCGATAATAACGTGGTCACTTCCAAGGCTTTCACTGGTTGTTTCCCATGTGCAGTCCTTAGCTAACCGACTGATTACTAGAGTGAGATCGAGATGCGAACCAATAGGAGATAGAGTACCAACATAAGTAATACTACCATCATTTAAACAGACCAGGTCATTGGCTTCAATGAACTCAGCAACTTGTTTACCACTAGTGTCAGTTGTCGGCGAGCCCCACAAAATGTGTTTGGCGTTGAAGTCACCAAGCACAATATTGTCGGTCCCGGGCAACTGATCGTAAACATACTGATATTCACTTAGTCGTTGAGGGCTGCCGTTGAGAGCAGGTCGATAAATGTTAAGGATAGAAAAAACCCTTGACTTGTCGGTAAAGGATACCGCCTGAGCCTCCAGAGGACCGATGGTTTTCAGAGGTACTTCATATTATGTTACACCATTCTTGACGTAAATGGCCAGACCCCCACCACTTCGATGATTGAGAGCATTGGGTCTGTCCTGTCTGATGAGAGTATAACCACTGGTGACGGGGTCTTTATTCTTTGAACCAATCTTTGACTCTTGTGGGAAGACGGCATCATACTGCTTCTCCTGTAGTATCTTCTCTAGTTCAGACTTGCGTGAGCAAGCTGTCAATCCATTTATGTGGAGCTGTATAAACCTGAAATTGAATGAAACAGATTAGTGACTTTATGAAAAAATAAGTTTAACAGGGGGTTTGGGGTGTCATCCATGTCCGTCACTGAGGGAGTGTGCAATGTTTTGGTAAGGGAAGTGCTTCTAGACCCACTGGACAGTGATTTAGCTAGCGAAACGCTTCTAGAACGCCCAATGACGGGTCTGGACTAGGGGTTTTAACGGTACTCCTAGACTGGCGAGACTGGTCATTAGTGGAGATCGCTTTCATCTTGTGAGGCGTCCCCAACAATTGGCCCTCCTCGTCAATTTTCGGAGCATCCGTGCTTGATCTCTTCCTCTTCGGTTGGTTGTCGCTTTCCTTCGTTGGTTTGAGGTTTGGTACGAATTCTTTGCACACTGTTGCCACTGCATCTACTATGTGCTGGGGGTTGAGGTCTCCCGTGTGTTTACAGGCTGTGAGAGTCACCGACACTAACCTAGAACAGAAACTGATAAGGAAAAAGGTTAAGAATGATGAGGGCAATTTATACTCACATGTAATTGTGTACCCTACTATGGTAAACATACTTTTAAAAAGAAAGCTTGTCAGGAAAGATAATATGCTAATTGCTTTCAATGCCAATGCTTGACCAAACCAAGCTTTTCAAAATCCATCGAAAATTGCAGCTTTTATTGCACCCAAAATAGAATTTTGACATGATTTGACAAAGTCAAAGGCAATAACTCAAAAAACGTTCATCGAAATTGTCAAATTCGAACTTGACCGTCGCTTTATCAATTCCGATGCTCAAACTAAGTTTCATAAAAATTCATTGAATATTGCAGCTTCTATCACACCAACTAAACAATTTTAACGGAAAATTTTTCTAAGTCAATCAATTCCAATGTTCACACCAAATTTCATCAAAATTCATTGAACATTGTAGCTTCTTTAGCATACACAATAAAAATTTTACGCGATTTTACTAAGTCAAGGACAATAACTAAAAAACTGTTAATTGAAAAATCGTCAAATTCTATCTTGACCGCAGTCTTATCAATTTCAATACTCATACCAAGTTTCAGCAAAATTAATTGAAAAATTGCAGCTTCTATTGTAACAAAAATACAACGCAATTTTACTAAGTCAATCAATTCCAATGCTCACACCAAATTTCATCAAAATTCATTGAAAATTGTAGCTTCTTTAGCAAACACAATAAAATTTTTACGCGATTTTACTTTGTCAAGGGCAATAACTCAAAACTGTTACGTGTGCAAAAGCATTTTGGCCTATATATCTAAACTGAAATCAGTGTTAGTGATATGTATATTGAGATCCGGTCGAACTTGACTATTTAATAGTAGACAGAAATAGAAAAAAATGGAAATTCCACCGTTTTTCGCTATGAAAATTGGTTAAGAGAATAGAAGGAAGTCAGAGAAAAAAATAATATAAACTCAGTTTAACTTCGAATTGCATAGTTGAATATTAGAAACACAATAGTTAGTTTTATTGGATATCACTGTTAAAAAAGTTGAATGGTTTGCCTTTAATTTTTCTCATAATAAAATTCGTGAAATTTCAAACAAAATGGAATACTATCTCGATCATGAACAGCCTTTCTCCGTTGACTTAAATTTCAATAATTTTAGTCGATTAAGTCTCGATGGTTTCAAACGTCTATTTAAACCTACTATAAACTTCACTGAATATAATTTGGCTCAGTTAAATTTTGAAATGCGATACAACCCATGGATATGTGATTGTGAAATGCACCCATTTGTAATAAGTTTTGTTAACAGCTTTTTACGTACCTCTAAAGAACTGGCTGAAAGTATTTATTGTGCATCTCCTCCCTCACTAGCTGGTAAATCGTTTGAGTATTTAGTAGATAATCCGCATGTTTTAGTGTGTGACATTAAAGATAATTGTCCAGATAGATGTGTTTGTGAAGATAGGCCAGATGGCAAGCATATTATGATAGATTGTAGTCATACTAATCAATTGACCATGCCTTTGAATCTACCTAAACAATCAAAATGTTCACCAAACTCAAGTGTAAATGTCACAATTGATTTGTCACATAATAAAATAAACAATATTATATGGACTAATTATACTCAGAACATTATATATTTGAACATATCAAGTAATGTAATTGATAAAATAGAACCAAAGTTCATGAAATATGCACTCTCTAATTTGAAACTGGATATACGGTATAATAATAATAACAGATCCTTGGGGGGTTCCATTCTCCAGTGAGTGCTTCTCACTGATGGAATTGGCGACGTTGACTTGTATCTGGCGATCCTTTAGAAAGTCCTGGATCCACCGGAACATACGCCCCTTGATGCCAAGATTGCTAAGTTTAAAAAGTAGACCATCGACCCATACTAAATCGAAGGCTTTGGATAAATCCAGAAAAAACTGCAATGAAGTAGTTCTTCTTTCCGAGGTGGGCAGCAATGTCATGTTGAAGTCGAACGATTTGATCTATTGTTGACCGTTTCTCTCTGTAGCCGCTTTGGTTAGGATCGATGAGACCATTTAGTTCACAGTGGTATCGAAGTCTATTGTTGACCATCGTCTCAAAGGTTTTACATAGAGTCGAGGTCAGAGAAATAGGCCTGTATGAACTGCATGGATGTTTGTCCTTAGGCGGTTTTGGTAGAGGAATGACCATCGCTGTTTTCCAACTTTCCGGAATTGTACCATTATACCATGATGTGTTAAATAATTCCAGTAGAACTGTAGATACCTCCATTGGTAACTCCTTTAACATGCTGTACTTGATGTTGTCTTCACCAGCGGCGCTGTCCTTCTTAGTACGCAGTGCGTTCTTCAGCTCGACGAGGGTGAACGGAGCATTAATGTCCCGTTCGTCTTCTATTGGTTGGTGGTGGATTGGAGTCTGGTTGCTGTAGAAGGCCTTCTTGTTCTTCAGGAATTCTTTGGTGTGGTTGGTATCAGAACTGCCGTTTGCATAACACTTGGCTAACAAATTGGCTTTCACTTCGTTGCTGTATTCTGTGGTGTCCCTGTAAGATAAAAATGGAATGGAAGATTTAGATTTTTTACCGAGCATAGAGCCAATTTTACCCCAGGCAGATCCTAATTTGGTCCTCTCATTTAATGAGTTGCAGAACTCCTGCCAGTGCTTTGTTTTTGAATCACGTAACAAAGCAGCTGTAGTAGCCTTGACGTCCAAATAATCTGCCTTGGTAACACGGTTCAAATTCCTCTGGTGTCGACGTAGAGCTTTCTTTCTGGCGTCTACGGCGGTCTGGAGGTCGTCGGACCACCACGACTTCGGTGACGTACGTACAATGCCATCCTTAGTCCGGGAAATGGCGTTCATAGCAGCATCAGTGATAACCTGTGTTATCTTCCCAGAGAAACAGTTTACATCCTCATCCTCGGCTAGATCAAGCCTAGAATGTGTGAAGTGGCGCTTGTAAAAGTCCCAGTTTGCCTTACCCAGCCTCCATCTACCTTGCCATTTGATTTTTTCTTTCACAATGTTACAAGATAGTGTAGTCTCGATAATAACGTGGTCACTTCCAAGGCTTTCACTGGTTGTTTCCCATGTGCAGTCCTTAGCTAACCGACTGCTTACTAGAGTGAGATCGAGATGCGAACCAATAGGAGATAGAGTACCAACATAAGTAATACTACCATCATTTAAACAGACCAGGTCATTGGCTTCAATGAACTCAGCAACTTGTTTACCACTAGTGTCAGTTGTCGGCGAGCCCCACAAAATGTGTTTGGCGTTGAAGTCACCAAGCACAATATTGTCGGTCCCGGGCAACTGATCGTAAACATACTGATATTCACTTAGTCGTTGAGGGCTGCCGTTGAGAGCAGGTCGATAAATGTTAAGGATAGAAAAAACCCTTGACTTGTCGGTAAAGGATACCGCCTGAGCCTCCAGAGGACCGATGGTTTTCAGAGGTACTTCATATTATGTTACACCATTCTTGACGTAAATGGCCAGACCCCCACCACTTCGATGATTGAGAGCATTGGGTCTGTCCTGTCTGATGAGAGTATAACCACTGATGACGGGGTCTTTATTCTTTGAACCAATCTTTGAATCTTGTGGGAAGACGGCATCATACTGCTTCTCCTGTAGTATCTTCTCTAGTTCAGACTTGCGTGAGCAAGCTGTCAATCCATTTATGTGGAGCTGTATAAACCTGAAATTGAATGAAACAGATTAGTGACTTTATGAAAAAATAAGTTTAACAGGGGGTTTGGGGTGTCATCCATGTCCGTCACTGAGGGAGTGTGCAATGTTTTGGTAAGGGAAGTGCTTCTAGACCCACTGGACAGTGATTTAGCTAGCGAAACGCTTCTAGAACGCCCAATGACGGGTCTGGACCTAGGGGTTTTAACGGTACTCCTAGACTGGCGAGACTGGTCATTAGTGGAGATCGCTTTCATCTTGTGAGGCGTCCCCAACAATTGGCCCTCCTCGTCAATTTTCGGAGCATCCGTGCTGGATCTCTTCCTCTTCGGTTGGTTGTCGCTTTCCTTCGTTGGTTTGAGGTTTGGTACGAATTCTTTGCACACTGCTGCCACTGCATCTACTATGTGCTGGGGGTTGAGGTCTCCCGTGTGTTTACAGGCTGTGAGAGTCACCGACACTAACCTAGAACAGAAACTGATAAAGGTAAAAGGTTAAGAATGATGAGGGCAATTTATACTCACATGTAATTGTGTACCCTACTATGGTAAACATACTTTTAAAAAGAAAGCTTGTCAGGCAAGATAATATGCTAATTGCTTTCAATGCCAATGCTTGACCAAACCAAGCTTTTCAAAATCCATCGAAAATTGCAGCTTTTATTGCACCCAAAATAAAATTTTGACATGATTTGACAAAGTCAAAGGCAATAACTCAAAAAACGTTCATCGAAATTGTCAAATTCGAACTTGACCGTCGCTTTATCAATTCCGATGCTCAAACTAAGTTTCATTAAAATTCATTGAATATTGCAGCTTCTATCACACCAACTAAACAATTTTAACGCAATTTTACTAAGTCAATCAATTCCAATGTTCACACCAAATTTCATCAAAATTCATTGAACATTGTAGCTTCTTTAGCATACACAATAAAAATTTTACGCGATTTTACTAAGTCAAGGACAATAACTAAAAAACTGTTAATTGAAAAATCGTCAAATTCTATCTTGACCGCAGTCTTATCAATTTCAATACTCATACCAAGTTTCAGCAAAATTAATTGAAAAATTGCAGCTTCTATTGTAACAAAAATACAACGCAATTTTACTAAGTCAATCAATTCCAATGCTCACACCAAATTTCATCAAAATTCATTGAAAATTGTAGCTTCTTTAGCAAACACAATAAAATTTTTACGCGATTATACTTTGTCAAGGGCAATAACTCAAAACTGTTACGTGTGCAAAAGCATTTTGGCCTATATATCTAAACTGAAATCAGTGTTAGTGATATGTATATTGAGATCCGGTCGAACTTGACTATTTAATTGTAGACAGAAATAGAAAAAAATGGAAATTCCACCGTTTTTCGCTATGAAAATTGGTTAAGAGAATAGAAGGAAGTCAGAGAAAAAAATAATATAAACTCAGTTTAACTTCGAATTGCATAGTTGAATATTAGAAACACAATAGTTAGTTTTATTGGATATCACTGTTAAAAAAGTTGAATGGTTTAGGCCTACATGATTAGAATTTGAAAGTGGATATTCAATTGTTTAAGACTAACATTAACAATTTTGATATAGTTATGTGAATAACAAGAAGTTTAAAGGTGTATAAAGTGCTAAATGGTAATGCATCTATAGATATATATATTGTTATTTGTTGTGTACCGACTTATTGTGACTGTGCGATTTACCTCAGTTATTTTTAATGTTAGGTCGGCTATAATATGTTATCGTAACATTACAAAATTCAAATAGTTAGTTTAATGACATAGAGCGTGAATCATGACACCACTGTGTACTCTCAGTTTAGTTGTATTTTTATGTTGCCTTTGTCAAATTAATACATCGTGTTTAAATGGTGATTATACAGAAATTAATGTGAATGATGTGACCAAACTTAAAAATGAGCAATCAAATCGGATCAATTTGGATCTATCGAATGGAAATTTAACTGATATAACATACATTGTTAAGACGATAAACGAGTTTGGTGTTGGAAATCGGATTATCAAACTGGATATAAGCAACAACTTAATACATCTACTGTCAGATATGCTTCAATATCTACCTAATGTGAAAAGTTTGAATATTTCAAACAATAACTTATCTTCATTACGTCAAGACACTTTTATACACAATCAGTGTTTGGAAATATTAGATTTAAGTTTCAATAATTTGGAATATTTACCCTCTGAGCTATTGGACTTGAAAGATAAGTTAGTGTCCTTTGACGCTTCTCATAATAAAATCAAAGATATGGGATTTCAGCTGTTTCACGATGGTTTGATTAATTTAAAACAAGTGAATATATCTTATAATGAATTGGAACATCTTGAACCATGGCCATACAGTATAAATCGTAGAGGCCATCTAGCAACGTTTGGGTTTGCCTTTAATTTTTCTCATAATAAAATTCGTGAAATTTCAAACAAAATGGAATACTATCTCGATCATGAACAGCCTTTCTCCGTTGACTTAAATTTCAATAATTTTAGTCGATTAAGTCTCGATGGTTTCAAACGTCTATTTAAACCTACTATAAACTTCACTGAATATAATTTGGCTCAGTTAAATTTTGAAATGCGATACAACCCATGGATATGTGATTGTGAAATGCACCCATTTGTAATAAGTTTTGTTAACAGCTTTTTACGTACCTCTAAAGAACTGGCTGAAAGTATTTATTGTGCATCTCCTCCCTCACTAGCTGGTAAATCGTTTGAGTATTTAGTAGATAATCCGCATGTTTTAGTGTGTGACATTAAAGATAATTGTCCAGATAGATGTGTTTGTGAAGATAGGCCAGATGGCAAGCATATTATGATAGATTGTAGTCATACTAATCAATTGACCATGCCTTTGAATCTACCTAAACAATCAAAATGTTCACCAAACTCAAGTGTAAATGTCACAATTGATCTGTCACATAATAAAATAAACAATATTATATGGACTAATTATACTCAGAACATTATACATTTGAACATATCAAGTAATGTAATTGATAAAATAGAACCAAAGTTCATGAAATATGCACTCTCTAATTTGAAACTGGATATACGGTATAATATGATCAAGTCTTTACCGAATTCCATAAAAAAACTTCAATACAAAAACCTTTATTTCGACCATAATCCATTACATTGTAACTGTGATTTTCTATGGTTCAACAATTGGATACGACTTCACTCTAAACATAACAATTATACATGTACTGTTGAAAATGAAATACATTATATAAAAGCTGTAACTTACAATAGTCTCCACTGTTATACAGATCTGGCTATAATATTGTGTGTAATATTCATACCAGTTTTTGTGATAGTTGTGTCAGCAGTTCTTGTGTATCAAAAGTGGTCTTACGAAACAAAAGTTATCATATCTCAAATAGTTAGTAAATGCAATATAAATTTGGAAAAGTCAGAAAAATCGTTCCATAAGTATGATGTGTATATATCTTCTAATGTGGAAAGCACAGATACAAGGCTATGGATAAAGGACAGATTATTGAAACAATTAGATACATATGGGCTTAAGGTGTATTATCCACCTCGAAACAATCCAGCTGATGGCTGCATAATTGATGTTATGATAGAAAATATATCCGTGAGTCGTAAATTTCTGATCATTTTAGATGAAAGTTATTTAAACAGTGGATGGTGTATAGAAGAATTTGATCAAGCCCACCAAAATATGTGTGATGTTAACAAGAGAAAAATAATTGTTTTCGTATGTTCTGATAATATTGATTTAGAGAATATTCAACAAGAATCTCTAAAAACATATATTAAACATGAACAATTTATAAAGCATGACGACTTCCTATGTTGGCAAAAGTTGAGATACGAGATATTCAACGATTGCAAGGAAGACAAGGAAGTAAAAGTTACTCAAGCTTGAGTGAATTTAAAATAAAAAGTGCTTAGAAAATAATTGGTGTTTATGCATTTCGATATTATTGAGTAAAAATAAATAGAATGAAAAAAAATGTTTTCTTGTTTACCGTGGGATCGTTCGTGTTGATTTTTATAGCTTTTTCGGAGAACAGAGTCTTATAGCTTGATGAATTTGTTTTCCCCCATGTTTACCTTCTTTATAATATCGGTTATAATCCACAGCAGATATACATTGTGAGGATTTTTCATGACATCTTTTACTGAATCATTATCGAAAGTGTCCTATTAAAAAGTTCCATTGTCGACATCATGACAAATATGATAGATCTGTGTAATCAAGTAATTGAGCAGCTAAAATTGACCCTCACACTTTATTACAATCTGGCAATTACCTTTGAGTTATAATTTATACTCGAAATGTGCCAATGTGACATTAGACTTTGAATTGAGTTTGAATATTGACGAGGACATGTGAATAGAGGAGGGGGGGGGGGTTGCTCAGGCTACTCATCCTCTCACGTAATCATGTCCTAGACGCCTTGTTGGAATTTGTAAAGTCAAGTCAAACTGCACTAGTAATACATGAGTGTCATCATTATAACGCGTGAAGATGTACTGATTAAGGATGATCATGGCAATTGATACTCACATGTAATTGTGTACCCTATGATGATGGTAAACATAGGCCTACTTTGAAATAGAAAGCTTGCCAGGCAAGATAATATACGCCCACTGCCTGCTCAAACTTGAATAATATGTTGGACAATAACTTCTTTGCTAATTGTTATCAATGCCAATGCTTGACCAAACCAAGCTTATCAAAATCCATCGAAAATTGCAGCTTTTATTGCACCCAAAATAATAACTCAAAAAACGTTCGAAATTGTCACATTCGAACTTGACCACTGCTTTATCAAATCCGATGCTCAAACTAAGTTTCATAAAAATTCATTAAAAATTGCAGCTTCTATTGCACCAACAATACAATTTTAACGCAATTTTACTAAGTCAAGGACTATAACTCAAAAACCGTTCATTGAAAATTCGTCAAAAACAATTCCAATTAATACTCACACCAAGTTATATCAAACTCCATTGAAAATTGTAGATTCTATTGTTGACGGACCGACAGACCGACGACAATATACGTCCACATGGCGGAATATAAAAATTAACGGAGTCACATTGTTTTGATTTTGAAATTGTGCATGACCTATGGTGGTAATTTAGTTTGGATTTTTCAGTCTTTTTCTGACCCGATTCAGAGAATTCGGACAGTTCGGGAATTTGGAATTTTACACTCACCGCTATATTTATTACAATTACATAGTAATAATAGTAATCTGTCCACAAGCAGAATTTGGCGTTTAGAAAAAGAAAGATAATCTTCCTCTTTCGAGTATGACAAAGATCTTATTAATAGAAGTTAGGTTTAACAATAACGATATTCTCAAGTATCAAGATTAAGACAATTATTATTGTGGGAAATAGCACATATGGATTACATCATAATAGTACATATAAATAAAATCTACTTAAATTACAATACTTAATATGTTATTCTTTTGAAATAATGATACATGTATATGTTTCGTTTAATATTTAAATATATCTTCGAAGGGTGAAAGTTTAACTGACAATTCTCATTCATTCTTTATAATCAAGCATCTCAGCGATAGAGTCTTACAAGACTTAACATCATAAATATTAAAAGAATCGTGAAATGCCAAACACTGGTCCCTAATTATCAAAAGAAAAGATGCCTTCGAGAAAATTATTGCGCATGGGGAAATGGACTTTGGAAAGAAGTTGTTTAATTCACATTTTGTCCTAAATTTAGATATTGCATCAAACTATGTCGGCTGTAAGCTACTTGAAATAAACAAGTTGTAGTTCATAATTGTTTCTATATAAAATTACCACGCATCATTGTACTCTTAAACTTCCTGCTTGAAATGTGTAGCCTATTATAAAAAAAATATTGTATCAAATGAACGGTTTGCTATTCTCATGGTTAAAAACTCGTCGGCGCTTCTAGATATTTAAAACGAACATTTTTTATGAAATCATGACTGCCTTAAAGGCATTTTTAAAGAAGTATTCTTCAATTACTTGGGAGGATTGAAAATAGAATAGTGCACATTGATGCTATCTAGGTCCACATTACACATAGCCCACAATTTTAGTAAAACATACACTTTTTAGAAAATCTATTTACAATCTCTTTAAAGGGATACATAGTCTTCTTTATGAAAAAAGAGAATATAAGGAGGGATTATAATTTTAAAAAGTGATATGACTATATAGCTAAAATCTATGATTTTATTAAGAACGTCTATCTTTAAGGAAGTACAATCTGGTTCCACACGATAACTATGACTATGACTTTGAATAATGCACATTCAGTATCTTTTAACACCTTACAGTTTCAAGTCTAAAGTCAATCAAAGTTGAATCAATCAAAAGCACAAAACGCTAAGCAAGTTAGCATGGGGCAAATGGAGGCTGGAGTTTAGTTTCAAGAGTCGGCCTCCATTACGCTACGGCATTCAGAAAGTGTCCACGTATTCAGAACAAGTCACGGGATGTTATCAGTAAATATGAAAATTGATTAGAAATATTAAAGGAAACGCCAGGTACAATAGGTCATATAGATATACCTTCTTACAACAGACACATTATCGTCAGTGTGAGAATTTTAATGTTCTAAATATTCATCAGTATTTCTGATAAACAAGAATCATGGTAAGCAAGTTTTGGTAATACGCTTGGTGTTTCAGCAGAGGAATTGATCCAATGCCAAAGCATGTTTATGAAATGTGCCATATTCAGTAACTTTTACAAGTTGGCTAATAAATGTTGTGCTTTCTTGGTTTGCACACAGGAGGTCCAAGAGTACGAATAACCTGTCTCACCGAAATTGTAGCAAAATTTGTACAACGGCATGGCAACGATTCTCCAGTTTGAATATACCCAACCATTCGGTTTTAAACTCCAATGTTGTCTCCAGTGAAATCGGAGGTCTTGAAACGTGCAAGAACCGTTATATTATTGCATATTAAGCCAAACGGTTGTGTTCATATCCAGCAAAATTATTTTGCCACTTCAATAATGCCATGTCCTTTTTCCAGCGTGAAGTAATAAGTATCCATGTTGGTCAAGCTGGTGTTCAAATTGGCAATTCATGTTGGGAACTTTACTGTTTAGAACACGGTATCAAACCAAACGGTGAAATTCCAGATGACCATTTAAAAACTGGAGGATTTCAGGAGGCCTTTGATACTTTCTATAGTGAAGGTGCTGCAGGAAGACGTGTTCCAAGAGCAGTATTTGTTGATTTAGAACCAACTGTTATTGGTAGGTTCAAGTTAGTTTATAGCCAAGTGTACTCTGTCTTAGAAAATTCATTTCAATTGAAAATAACTTGCATATTCCCGAAGGCTCGATACCAAGAATGCTATGACGATTATATTCAGCGTTTTCTCAATGTTGTAGTATAAAACTCTATACTCAGGAAACGAAATAAACCAATCTACCGATTAAAAAAACACGAAAACTCCCAAAACATAACTTATTATATTTTATTCTCATTTAAGATGAAATTCGTACAGGTGAATATCGTCAACTGTTTCATCCCGATCAACTAATCACCGGTAATGAAGATGCTGCTAATAACTATGCACGCGGTCATTACACTATTGGTAGAGAGTTGATAGACGAAGTCTTGGACAGGATAAGAAAACTGTCTGAAAACTGCCGTGGACTTCAAGGATTCCTGATATTTCATAGTTTTGGTGGAGGTACTGGCTCTGGTTTCAGCTCATTGTTGATGGAAAGACTTTCTGTTGATTATGGAAAGAAATCCAAGTTGGAGTTCTCTATCTACCCGGCACCACAAATCTGTACTGCTGTTGTTGAACCATACAATGCTGTGTTGACAACACACACAACCCTCGAACACTCCGATTGTTCTTTCCTCGTTGATAATGAAGCCATTTACGATCTTTGTAGAAGAAGCTTAAACGTGGAAAGGCCATCTTACACAAATCTCAATCGATTGATCAGCCAAATTGTAAGCTCAATCACCGCTTCGTTACGTTTTGATGGATGTCTGAACGTAGATTTAACCGAATTTCAGACCAATTTGGTTCCGTATCCGAGAATTCATTTTCCCGTCGCAACATATGCTCCTATTATATCTTCCGAGAGAGCCTTCAGAGAGCAAATGACAGTGAGTGAATTGAGTAATGCTTGTTTCGAACCAGCAAACCAAATGGTCAAATGTGATCCAAGAAAAGGCAAATATATGTCTTGCTGTATGCTGTTTAGGGGAGATGTGGTACCAAAGGATGTCAGCGCAGCTATAGCCAATATAAAAACTAAGCGCTCGATACAGTTTGTAGACTGGTGCCCAACAGGATTTAAAGTTGGTATCAATTACCAACCGCCATCTGTTGTACCCGGTGGTGACTTAGCCAAGGTCCCAAGAGCTGTTTGTATGCTGAGCAACACAACTGCCATTTCCGAGGCATGGAATAGATTGGACCATAAATTTGATCTAATGTATGCTAAGAGAGCCTTCGTTCACTGGTATGTTGGTGAAGGCATGGAAGAAGGAGAATTTGCTGAAGCCAGAGAAGACTTAGCTGCCCTAGAGAAAGATTATGATGAGGTAGCCGCTGAATCATTAGATTATGAAGATGATGATGACGTTGAACAATCCGAATATTAACTTTAATATCACATTAATCCAACATAGTCTTTAATAAACTATATTTTCATTTAAAGCCATCTTATTTTATCATAAATATATGCCCTGCATAGCATCTATAGAAACACCTATAGAAACGAAAGTGTCATTTTCATGTTGACAAATTGGATAGCATTTCAATTTTTTTTTTTATTATGATGCAATACAATGAAAATTATGAGATTGCCAGTATAGTGTAGTAACAAACACCTTATATAAATGGTCAAGAGAATAATAACTTCAATTTTAAATTTGAGCTGCACTTCATACTTTATACAATCCTGCTAAGAAAACTACCAAACTAAAATAGGGCTACATACTGTATATGAGGCTGTAGAAAATGTGAAATACAATATTTGGTTTCAGCTTTTTTATATAGGTTCATTTTACAAGATATATTGTTTTTACATAATAATATTTATATCAATAACAAGAACTATTGCACTTTGATCTCCACTATCAACACATTTATTCTTGAAACAACAAAATCAATAACAATACAAAAATAGAAATTCTATAGCTATACACATTTGATATTTTCTCAATTGATTTGACTCAAATGTTAACTTTCAACTTTTAACTTATTACCCAGTTCCTTATATTCTCTGTTGTCTTCTTTCTCCCCTTTTATCTTGATATAATTTAATAATCTACTCTACAAATGGAAAAAAAGACAAAAATGGACAGACTTATAGAGATGTGAATCAAAGAATAGCATTCTTTCTTACTACTATTCTATTTATATTATGGTGGCTAACTGACAGATTTTGATGCATTGTATCTGAATTTTCCCGATTTATGGTCTTTCATACAGTATATATACTAGATATTCTTTTTATTTTAAAGCTATTTTATCACCCAATTTTGGATATTAATTTGAAATAGATAAAAGCAGAGGCAGTGTAATTTAAACATTTGAAAAGAAAATAAATCATTCATTTTACATACATTTTTAAAAAGAATTTTGTTTCAATCTGAAAACTTTGATAACAAGAAACGAAAAGAAAGAAAGAAACATCTATATTTTAAAAGGATAACAACTTAGGTTCACAAGTTTGTTTTGACAGGGATCCTTTCTACCAGCTGGTCCATGGCCAAACTTCTTAGCATTGATCTTTCCCGGATTATCTGTACCCATTTACAGCTGGGTGGACTGGAATTATGAGTGAAGATGACATATTCAAGGTCATCGGACTTTCACACACCGATCAGGATTAGAACTCACGTTAGGCATTTTCAACGTATCCAAGCAAATGACGTCATGATGTTGAGAACCAACGCTCTAACAGCTGTGCTATAGAAGCCCACAAAGAAAGTACTTACTAATTGTTTTGATGAAGCAGAAGAATATTTTTGAGTTAATGACCATAAATTAATAAATAATGTATTCATACTTTTATTACTAATATCTCCATGTGCTATTATAGTATTAACTAATTCTAACGCTACACAACTCTGTCTCTTACCAAGCTAAAAAGAAAATGCAAAATAAGCACATCCCATAGGAATTACTATCATAACTAATTTAATTAAAAACAATTCTCTGGTTTCAAATGAGTATTGGTTGAATACTGTTTGATGTAGGACCAAAAGAAAGAAAAAATCTCACTGACAGGTCACCCGGAAAATAGGGACAGGGGATTTTTCCAAGGATGCTACACAGGATTAAAAGCCATGACCACTATTAGTTTGATTGAAAAAGTACCAAGTCCTTTGCCTTTGGGTTGCCATCAAGAAGCCATCTGACTTATGATGGTTGGAGATAATTTTGAGGGAAGGGTGAAAATGTGGAAGAGAGAGGTGAAGGGGGGGGGGGGGAGTGGACATGTGGCAAAGAGAGAGGATTTATGAAATAAAATAAATAGATTCATCCCACTTATCTGAACCTTCTAGGCTATTGAAGATGTGGGGAGCCCAGCACAACCCTCAATATAGCTATGACTTAAACAAATTTTCTTACCTCTGGTGTTGCAAGTGTTTTTAAATGAGACAGTATCTCATTAATTAAAGTGTCAGCCATGCCTTTTAACTCATTGATATATTTAGGATCACTACCATACATTTTATCATTGGAATCAACTACAATAGAAACAACATTGTATGGAATAAGAAGACAAATTCTTCTAACACAGCTTTTGTAAGAAAAACTGTTCAATTGAAAGACTGATATACTATACCAGATACAGTCCAGCCAATAAAAAAAAACAACCCTACCTTTATCTATGTGGTATATATAAGACTCTTGGCTGGCTGAAGACAGTAGAGCTAATACTCTGATATAAACAATAGCTTTAGCATCACTGTTATTATCCCATGTATAATCTTGTAATACATTTAATAATCCTTTCAACATGTACATAACACCAGCTTCAGGGTTGTCCTACAATAAACAGGAAGGCTTATGCTGAATTTTTTACCTCCAAGAAAAATGGGAGAGTGAAAAGATTACAAGTGGGAAGTAGTAATTACTACATTGTTCATAACTATCCAACTTCAGATTGAATAACTGTGCTTTATAGTAGATATTCTTTTCTTTTGTTATATACCTTTAATTCTATGGCAAAATGTAATTGACCAATTCAGAAATTGTATTTATCAAGTGTTAGAAATACAGCATTAGAGGAACAGATTCTACATTTTCAGGGGTTAGGAAAGTGAAATTTTCAGCCTTAACTGTAAGGCTACAAATTATTGCGAGATAGAAATTAATGCGTTAAATGCGACCTTTCCGCGATCGCATTAATTTGTATCCGCATTTTTAAATACATATTTCCAAGTGAATTAAAGGAAAAAAAAATCAATGATGGACAAAAGGTAGAATGAGTCAAGTATTTAAATTGAGACCGGGCGGGATTCAGTAATTAGGTAATTATCTCTAAATTTGAAGCTGATTAGTAATCAATGACTTTAAAAACAAAAGATGTTCACACTTGGAACTATCTAAAGATAAAATCTTGATCATTGTTCATGTCTTCATTCATTAAACACTTGTAGAGTTCCGGGAAGCCCTTTTCTTTTTAATGATATTAAAAAAGGCAACACCTATCGCGGATCGCATTAATTTGTACTCCTATTTCAGTCTCTATACCCCATGTCGCATTAATTTGCTGATGCATTAATTTCTAGCCTTACAGTATAGTATTTGCGGGTTACCATCAAAATGTAAGCCTTCTTAGCCATGTAAGCATTATTTATCCATGTTTGATAGTTAAAGACATGTTGCTTTTCGAACATTTATTTCATTTTGAAGATCATTTAATGATGTCACATGCATACAGTACTTAGACACAATTATCCTATCCAACTTTGCCTATGTACATATCAGAAACAAGAGGTTCAACTTTTGGATACCCAAAGTTTTTGCGAAAATAAAAGGGTGAAATTTTCTGTTTGAGTTCTATTTGAAGGAATTATGCAATATTTTTTACAGGTTTCTTACTTTTGTAGACTATTAACATATATTCAAGGCTTAAATCAACTCTAAAATTGGCAAATTTGTCCCTTTAAACTATTTAGCAAATCACAAACCAAATTTCCTAATTCTGCCATTCTAACTGATACTAATTGGTAACTGATACTTCCTAGTATGAAACTTCCCACACAGCAGAAGTAATCAATACCCTTGTTTATATTATACATGTATGTCAGTTTGGGGAAGTGGTAAATTGAATCTGATAGGCATAAACAAATCCCTTAGTCAAGAAAGGTCTCTTATAGCAGTGTTTAGCTATGTCATTGGATGTCATGACTGAGTAATAGCTCTAATTGGATGTCATGACTGAGTAATGACCTAATGACTGTGTCATTGGATGTCTGACTAAGTTAATAGCTATGTCACTGGATGTTATGACTCAGTTATCAGCTTTGTCACTGGATGTCATGACTCAGTTATTAGCTTTGTCACTGGATGTCATGACTCAGTTATTAGCTTGTCACTTTTTGTCATGACTCAGTTATTAGCTTTGTCACTGGATGTCATGACTCAGTTATAAGCTTTGTCATTGGATGTCATGACTCAGTTATTAGATATGTTACTGAATATCATGACTCAGTTATTAGATATGCCACTGTACATGTCATGACTCAGTTATTTGCTTTGTTACTTGATGTCATGACTTAGTTAACAGCCTTATCACTGGATGTCATGACTCAGTTATAAGCTCAGTCACTAGATGTTATGACTCAGTTATTAGCTTTGTCACTGGATGTCATGACTCAGTTATAAGCTTAGTCACTAGATGTTATGACTCAGTTATTAGCTTTGTCACTGGATGTCATGACTCAGTTATTAGCTTTGTCACTGGATGTCATGACTCAGTTATTAGATATGTCACTGTATGTCATGACTCAGTTATTAGATATGTCACTGTATGTCATGAGTCAGTTATAAGCCTTGTCACTGGATGTCATGACTCAGTTATTAGATATGTCACTGTATGTCATGACTCAGTTATTAGATATGCCTACTGTATGTCATGACTCAGTTATTTGCTTTGTTACTTGATGTCATGACTTAGTTAACAGCCTTATCACTGGATGTCATGACTCAGTCACTAGATGTTATGACTCAGTTATTAGCTTTGTCACTGGATGTCATGACTCAGTTATAAGCTTAGTCACTAGATGTTATGACTCAGTTATTAGCTTTGTCACTGGATGTCATGACTCAGTTATTAGCTTTGTCACTGGATGTCATGACTCAGTTATTAGATATGTCACTGTATGTCATGACTCAGTTATTAGATATGTCACTGTATGTCATGAGTCAGTTATAAGCCTTGTCACTGGCTGTCATGACTGAGTTTTAGATATTTCACTGTATGTCATGACTCAGTTATTAGGTTCGTTACTGGATGTTATGACTCAGTTATTAGCATTGTCACTGGATGTCATGACTCAGTTATTAGCCTTGTCACTGGATGTCATGACTCAGTTATCAGCTTTGCCCATGGATGTCATGACTCAGTTATAAGCTTTGTCACTGGATGTAATGACTCAGTTATTAGCTTTGTCACTGGATGCCATTACTCAGTTATTAGATATGTCACTGAATGCCATTATTGTCATTAATGTTATTAGCTATATCATTGCATGCCATGAAATAGAATCTCCAAGTAGGAAAATCATGTGATGCTAAGGAATTAGAAAGAGCCACTCCACAATTCAGAATATTCACATTAATAGTAAAAGAGAAAGTTCCTGCTAGATGTTAGACTTCATGGCATTGTATTTAATCTCAGGAAAATGTTAATTATATTTATATATACAAGAAACCAGATATACAATTAATGATAGTTCAAGTTATATGTACCGGTATATAAAGAAAACTTACTGGAATTGTTAGTATTGTAGATATAAAATTTAGTATATAATCAATTAAAATTGGTTCTGTAGCTCGAGTTTTACCATCTATTTCCATCTGCTTGGGTAAATCAGGTATCAGGGAAATTGCAGCTTTAAAGAATGCATCACCTGTAGAAAAATCAAATAAGTTTAATAATAGATAGTTGTACATTGTGCATGTTCTATGTTATTAATAAAGATGAAGATTTAGCAAGTATCTAGTGCCTAAGTATAAAGCATTCTAAAAGTAATACCCAAACAAGCAATCTGAACTTTACTTATGAGTCATACTAGTCTACAGATATCAGAAGTACTTAATTATATCTTTTATCCTTACATAGAGAAATTAAATAGAAATTCGCAAGAACTCAAATTTTATGCTACATCGTTAATCTAAATTGAAGTCAGTTATATATTCAAAGATAAAAGAAAGAAAATTTTAGAGAAATTCTGGGCTGTAAGCAGTGCTAGTACTAAACTTTGGTATACATTGCTCAATCTTAACAAAATCATGCTTATTATTAGGTGACTTTAGATAAATTTTGCTGGTTGTAGTCAAGAAATGCAGAATTTTTACTGTTTTGCTTTTCATATATTGTATTTTGTAACACTTCTATAATGAAATAAATATTGTTTACAAAAAAAAAAAAAAAAATGGAGAATTATCTAGATCAATTTCACTAGATCTACACCAACAAGCAGCTAGTTGTTATTGGAAGATTTGTATGAGAACAAATATTTGAAAAAGACAGTTGTAGTGGAAATCTATATAAAAGCCTTGCATACGGCCCTAGAGAGGGACAGTGGCTTACCTTGTGAATAACACTGGTTTAATAATGCTACTTGACCAGATATTAAATACAATTGTAATTGTGAATATACAGATTGTAAAGATGGTATTGTTATAAAACAATAAGCAGCACAGGCCTACAAATATATACAATTGTACAATAAATAGTTAAATGTCACCTCAGAGACATGGTCCTAAAGCAACATTAGGATATATACATGATAGAAAACTTGTTTTGAAAAAATACAACAATGATTCAATGGAGGCCGCCATTTTGAATTACTCCAAATATTACAAGATCACTGATTGGATACATTTAGTAGTGACGTATGGTTTGCTAAAGGAGGTTAATAGTCTCTAATGATGAGAATCTGGGATGGTGAAAGCAATGGTTGGTTCATGTATATATCCAAACGTTGCTTTAGGAACATGCTACAGGGATAGCTTGACCCATTCTAGAAACATATACAAACAACCTTTCATCTCCCAATAAAAATTAAAGAATACAACAGTAATCTAAATTAACTGAGTATATTTTCAGGTTTTGGTTTGAAGAATCATCAATATGTTTCTATTACTCAATTCATCTCATGCACTATTCACTATCTTCAGTTCTCTAAATATTACTCAGTTTTACCTTTGTTTAAAGAATAAAACTTGGTCATCAAACATTATCCTGTATGTAAGGGTTGAGAGTTCCGCTAACTATTACTCAGTTAACAGTTGATTGAAAATACAACTTACTCATCAAACTCTACTTATAATATATCTAACACAACTTATTACATAAAAGTAGTACTCAACTGGATTAAAATTTAATAAAGAATAAAACTCAGTCCTCAAATTTTTCTCAGTACATATCTAACAAAACTCATTATCTTCATTAAACATTTATTTTTTTTTAAAGAATAAAACTCAGTAACCCAAATCTGCTCATTATATATCTACCTTCATTGATAGAAAGTTGCAATAAATATTACTCCGTTTTATCATTTATTTAAGAATCTCCAACAATGTTAGGCATAGGATAGAAAAAACTTTGCATGCCATTATAGTTAGGGTATTGAAATTTAAAAAAAATATATAAATACCCTAACAAAAGCTGCTGTTTTTCTGGAATGATTTCCTGTTACAACTTGTCTTGTATCCATTGATAATTTATTTACACTCTAAACAAAAAAAAATTAACTGATTCTTGTCTGACAAGTGAAAAGTTAGCAGACTAGGGATTAGGGAAATTGAAATAAAAATTAAATGAATGGAGTTTTACGTCCTATCTTTCTACATAGGGTGATTAAATAAAAGGCACTGACACAGGGTTAAAGTTTTGTTTACAAATATCATGGTGTTATACTAAATAAAAAAAAGTAATTGCGTAAAGTGGACCTGCAAAATAGATGCACCTTAACAACTTTGATCTACTGCTGATAGTAACTGCGTGATCTCCACTGAAGTTAAAATGCTCAATAAATCCACTATAAAAAGTACCAATATAACAGTAAGTAATTACAATAGTATACCTGAATAAGTTGAATCAAAACAGTATCTAGATTACTAAAATTAGATCGAGCTTCAACATAGAAACTGAGCTGTTGTTCAAAATCTCGACCAAATGATATCTGTCTAATAAAACCACAGATCATGTTTGATATCACTCTCTTCTCATCTTCCAATGTTAGAGCACTGAAATAATAGATCTATCATGGCAACACAATACATTATGCTTTGTGTAGGCAATACTTACATGAGCATTTCGGACCATAATTGTAGGCTTTGATATGTGTTGTTTCAATTTTATATTCCATTATTATTCTTTGATAACAATTTCATTAACTGGCAAATTCAATATTTTATTTCTTAAATAATGGTTAGGACATTAGAACTATCCTAATCTTTATTGACATGAACTGAGATAAGGTGGTAGAGAACCAGATATATCCTTTATTCGTTATAGAAATTCTTTCTATGTATCATAACTAAGACTTACTTCACTGAATCATGCATAGTTTTACATATAAACATCATAGCATTAATAACTACAGGATCATTGGTACTTTCTTCTTGATATCTATTATAATAATATATAGCTTTATATAGCACAAAAAATAACGATAAGGGCAGATTGAAAGTGCATAGTTTAGAAAGAGTGTAATGAAGCGAGGAATGTCAGAATGATTGGATAAAGATACATGGAATGAAGGACCAGAAAGGATTGAATAAAAAGTCCTGTGTATGACAGAGAATAGATAGTTTTACATGATGTATCCATCGGCAAACATCTCCCATCATCATAATCTTTGAATTAGTATATGGCAGACACAATAGAATATGACTGAATAATATTCAAGTGTTTCTGAAGACTATTAGTCAAAACGGCATTTTAAAGAGCTCTCTTGCAAGAAAACCTACTTTACAAAGCCCTTAAAATCAAGATATTTCTTACAAGGTCTTATTGTTCAAAAGCAGATAATTTTCTATTTTTTAATTTTTGGAGTCAATCTTTGTGTTATTACCATTGTATAAAATGACTTACTTATCAAATGATTCAGCTACTGTTTTACAAGCTTCAACTTTTACTGTTTCTCTTTGAAACATATCAATAAATGGCATAAACTTGTCCTACAAAAAAAACCGATAACAATGTACATAGGAGTAAATCCTGCTCTACTTTCAATAAAGCCAAATCTTTCAAAGCCATTTGTTGTCTGTCATGTCATATCAATAGGTAACTGAAGGGAATAAAAAATTCTTTTTAGAAACAGCTTGAATTACAATATAGAAGTGATCAGAGAACTGATAAATGTCCAACCTATCTCTTATATACCTCTTATAAATCTATTCTCTTTATATTTTCATATACATTGCAAACTAGAAATCATTCATAATCTAGCAAAAGTTTTCTAAAATTACACTTACAACACTCATCAGACAGCAATAAAGAAAATTAGCTATAAAAGACTCAGTAGTTTAAATATCACTAAGTATTTAATAAAAGATACAAAAGAAAGGAATACAAATAAAATAAAACTTACAAGAGAAAATAATAAGGAGAAGTCATGTTGATGTACAAGTATTTTGGATACTATTGATAATAACTGTGGATAATAATCTTCGTAAGCTCTATCTGGTGTCATATGTTTTATTATATCACCAATAATAGTATTAACCTCACGTTTCTACAAAATACAGAAATTATACTTTATATTTAATCTTCCAGGCATATATAAAGGTAGTCCAAAACTTGCTGACTTCCCAGCCTCTGATAGCTATTTGGACAGATATGGCTGGGGGAGAGTCAAAAAAGAAAACTTGGGATTTTCCGCACCTCCACAGGTGCAGGGTTTTTTAAACTTATTTACATACCTCGAATACACTAAACCTTGATATATTTGGAAAGATGGATGTTTTTGCAGTTCATCATCCCCCTACACCACTCATGTCAAGCCTGTGGTTGCGTTTTTTTCAAGAATTTCAATCAAGTTTCGGACTAATATAATGGCGGGAAAATTGTTTTAGGCGATTTTTTATCCTGACCTTCATCTAAATATGTTGGAGGGTATTACATCAATACAATTATTCTATAATCCATAATTCTTATAAACCAAAAAGCTGTGATGTAACTGCATCATTAAATGTAAATATATATATACAAACAACTTACACCAAAATTTTTAGCAACGAATTCAATCCAGGTCTCAGCACAACCAATATATTCCTACAAAAATAACACATGATTATAACTTTATATTATTTAATAGTGCATATTTACGGTAAAGGTAATTATCTACAGAAGAGTAGGACAACTAGAAAACTCAATTCATTAAGAAACTGGTAGCCTTTGACGTCTGCAAAATTTCAAAATTAAAACTTACAGATGGGTTTTTAAGTTTTGTAACAACTTTCCAGACATCATTCAAAACATTTAATTTTTGATCTGCTGGTGGGTCAGCCATAACTAAACACAAACCATGAGTTCTATATAACAGATGCTGGAATACAATAATACATATACAATAACTTTTCTTTATCACATCTCAGTGTGTACTCAATACAGACCACTTGGAAACTTCCAAGAGTAATATTATTATTCAAATGAGATGTAAAAGTCAAAGGTCAGAATATAAAATTGTTAGATTCTTACTTTTGGTAATCCTGTATCTTCACAGTCTTTAATCATATCAGTAAATTGGTTAGATCTAGCTGCTATAAATTGTGGATTAAATGCTGACATTATAGAGTTTACCAATAAGGCACTGAAATAAAAATTACATTGCCTTGTACTATATGGATTGATTCCATTGGTTAGTTCTGCATCTTCTGGATTCATGGAATCGACTACGTGACATTTAATAAAACAAGCAGGAACAGGGTTCAAAACATGTTCCTCTTGTGCCAAAAAAATAGAAGCTGCAGATAGAATTTAAAAATGGCAGAGAAAGGGAAAAAAAAGAACATTTATAATTGGCAAATATATAATTGAATTGCTTTGTCAGTGAAAAGATAGAAGGTCCAACAACTAAAAAATAATGGACACTTTTTTCAAAATAATGGACACTTTTTTCAAAATAATGGACACTTTTTTCAAAATAATGGACATTTAGTGAACAATTTTCATAAAATAGTGGACAGTTAGTGAGTAGTTCAAACAACACTCAGACATTGGATAAATACAACAAAGGATGACGTCATAGCTGTTATTTAAACCTAAAAGAAACATACAGAAACGAATCATTATTTAGAATTGAGACCTAACAATTGATTCAATAAAGAGAGCTGTAAGTGCATAAAATAGGACACATACCTGTTACATTGTTCTTTACATTTCTCTAATATTTGTGTCAGTATTTTATCAGAAGCTCGGTGAGCACAGCATTGTAATAACCAATCTACAGCTGGGGAAAATAAGGTCAAATATCGAGGCATTTCTAATTTCTGCATAGCTAATATATTCTGTACACTATCACCTTGAATCTGAAAAAAAAACATAGAAGTTTTTGAAAGTGATTTAAGGAAGAACTGAGTGATAAAAGACTTATTAAAGAATTGAGTAAATAAAGAAGTACATGTAAATTATTAAAGAAATGAGTTATTATTAAAGTACTGAGTTATTAAAGTACCAAGTTATTAAAGTACTGAGTTATTAAAGTACTGATTTATTTAAGAAGAGAGTAACAAAAGAAGTGAGTTATTAAAAAAGTGAGTTATCAAAATTATTAAAGAAGTGAGTTATCAAAGTTATTAAAGAAGTGAGTTATTAAACAAATGAGTTATCAATGTAGAGAGTTATAAAAGAAGGGTTACCTGGTATCAGAGAAGTGGGTTATAATTTTAATTTACTCAAGTTAAACCACCTAATGTAGAATAAGATAAATAATATTTCCTGTGTCAGTTGGACTTTAAGAAAATAATTTACCTGTGGGAATGTCTTTAAGAAATCATCTAAACATGGCATTAGATGAATCGTTATACTTGGTGCTACTTTAAAACCAACCTAAAATATATATTAGGTATTGTAGTGATAATTTCATTTAGTGATAAATATTTCTGTTTGAGAAAATATCAAATTCTGAAGAAATTAAGAAGCCAAAAAACAAGCCAAATTTTACAAGTTACACATATTTTAAATACATGTACCTTTGATGTATTACTTCATTGCTGCTACACAATTTTATCTCAAACAGCTCTACCCATAGATTTGAATATTCATTTATAAAGGAGGAATCTATCAGGAACAGGCTTGCTCCTATAAACCCCGTTCTCTTTCCATTCTTTTTCAGTGTTGGGTCAACAATTTCTAATGTTATTCATCAAATTCTCAAAAACAAGATAGTATGTTAAAGAATTCTGCTTGAATTTGGTATCATTGAAGTATATCTTAGATTTTTTTGAGATGAAGAAGCTGAAATTGACATCATACTTACTCGACATAGATAACATCTTGCATAAGCTGCGACTAAAGGATCCCCAATACCACGGCACATGTAGGCTAACCTACTTAATGCTTCTGAATAATCACTGAAAACAACATATCATTTCATTTTCTCTTCTTTCATTCATTATTATTCACTATCTTAACAAATTACTAGAAATGTTGACATTACTTAGATTGACGAAAATTATAACTAAGGTAATAACTACTGCACAAAAGTAAAACTTTATTTCAATTTAATTTCTCAATTACTTACACACTTAGAAAATTATAACTCTTTAAGTACAAACTAATGCTTGAATGAACTTTATTTCATTTTAATTTTTCAGTTTATTACTAACTTATAAAATTGTAACTCTTTAAGTACAAACTAGTGCATAAATGAACTTTATTTCATTTTAATTTTCAGTTTCTTATAAAAAATTATAACTCTTTAAGTACAAACCAGTGCATGGATGAACTTTTTCATTTTAATTTCTGAATTACTTACTTAGATTGGAGAAAATTATAACTCTTTATAAGTGCTGCCTCAACATAAAATCTTGGAATCAATTCTCTGATGGAAGCTATTTTAAAGAACCAATTTCTACAAGTTTCTTTAGCAGATTCAGGTACTTGGTCAGATGTGAATTTCTCTGTAAGCAAGAAATTAAATTTTGTGATCTATAAACAAGTCTGGGAATTTTATTTTTATATAAATTGCAAAGAATTTCGTACATCTAGCTAGGATAAAGAAGAAGATTCAATGTTAGAAATAGAATTTAATACTATGCATCACAAGTGAAAAACTCTGGCAACCCACAGTTTCTTTTCCATTGAAGCAGCCAGTCTGATTTATCAATCTTCACGTATTTCAATCATAAAGCACACACATTATCAACGAATGTAAGAATTGCACTCAAAAGTTACTATGGTATCATATAGAGCATTAGTACATTGTAAAGTATGTTTAGATGTGATTCACTTCAAATTATTACCTGGTAATCTTACTGGTACACCACTACCAGCTGGTATATACTGAGCTTTCTCTCTCAATCTATCATACACCAGTTTACCTACAATACCATACACTCTACTTTACAAATAACATACATTAACTAGAAAACAAGTACACAAAATAGCTCATTGGATTGTTGAATTCCTAACCAATTAAGCACCTTTTAAATTTGTCAATTTGTCCACTCATCTACATGTATTTCAAATTAATCCTTGTAAGACATTTAGAAATATCATTGCACATTAAGAAACAATTATTATGGACATTAACTTCTATTAATTATTCTTTTAAACACAACATTTCATTACATTTCTGAGAACGTTACCTGTATGTGTAATGAATGGGTTTAAAAGAATTACTAAAGAAGTCTATATCCATTAAATAATTGTTGTCTCTCATTTGAAATTATTTCAATGCATTTATCTAAAGGCTCAGTTTAGTCCAACCTACACAGGCTTATAGTAGTGAAAACCACAAGTCAATTACATGACAATATTACATGTTCCTATTAGACAGAGATAGATTTCCTATAGAGGTTAAATGAAGTAAAGGAAAGGAACTGGGTGCACTGGAATTATGAGTGAAGATGACTTATTCAAGGTCATCAAACTTTCACACACCGATCGAACCAACGCTCCAAAGTATAAGAGATATTACCAAAAGTATCCAATATATCTGTTATGAGTACAAATTTACTGGGATAAAACGGTATAACTGATACATCTGCTAATAACTTGGAACACTGAATATAAAAATAATGGTTAAGTAAAAATGCATAATAAGCTTAATAAAACAATTTTGAACAAACTTAAGTCACTTACAAAAGCTCTTTTGTTGAAAAAGCGATCTTCCTTTATTTGGATGAACAAATTAAGCAAACACATTAATTAGATATAGAAAACAAAAGATTTCATTTCAATATGAAATAATGAATTATTATGCACACAATCAAATTCACTGTTTATACCTGAATAGCTATTTTTAATGCTGTTACTCTATGATCCTTTTCCCAGGCAGTAACTAATGCTAGATTTAATTCATCTATTCTCTTTACATAATCTTGTTGACTTAAATTTAACATTTGCTGTACTGAACCCTGCAAAGCGAAAACTTTTATTTTAAAAGTACTACAGTGAAAATAACACAGCAGTGTATGAAACAGCTTTTTACAATAGCTTATTTATTTCTAGTTTCATTGGATTAGAAAGAGGTTTTGTAAATTTTCTATCCATATTGGGGCAATGTATGGCTTCATTATTTCTGTCAGATGTCTGTGGTTCCTATTATTACAGGAATGCTCAATTTTATATCATGATGTTGTGATAGAGGCAAACACAGTAGAAATATGTAATAGTGCTGTATAAACATAACTAGTTTTAAGTTACAAGGTACAAGCATAGGTACAAATTTTTACCTCATCAAAATCATCAAGCTGTTCTAATCTGTTTTTAACTTTATCGCTGACTGAAGTGGTCTGTGCTTTAATCACAACTAAAACAGAAAAAAGAAATATGATTTATTTAGTGCTACCATGGATGAAACATGACACCAACAACAAAAGCTAAGATTACTACAAACATCTTGTGATGAATCCATTTCACCTGTTGGTCTTTAAGCAAACCTCTTAGTATTGATTATTCCCACAAAAATGAATACTGAGAGAATAATCTTATTCCTCTAACAGTCTGCTTAAATCAAATGTGAGCTTTTGTAACAAAACCTTGTGTCTAGTGATTCCAGTTAACCATATGCGTTTTATGATGTCAATATCCCAAACACTATTGCTGAAACAAAAGTTTATCAAAATTTTACATACCTTTCTCTTTATCTGAAGCTGATAGGAAACTAGTTGTAATGGAAAGTTTTTCTGATGTTGTATATTTAGCCAAAATATTGGCCTTCTTTGTTGACCATGGTTCAAAATTTTCATCCAAATCATCTTCCACTATATCACCTGCTGCAGTCTAAACCAAGAAATATTAAAGAAGAATATATTTTTTGTCATAAATGATAAATAAAAAAAAATTACTCTAAGACAAACACATTCTTGATTTTCTATCCATATTCAGCTTTTGGCTTAAGCGCTGATAAAGCAATTGCTATATTTCAATGCTATACTTGAATACTTGGATGGTACAATCAACTGCTTATCAAATATTTCAATCCAAATAAACCTGCATCTACTGATCACATTATAGTAAAATATTTTACAGTTTTATGACTGACCTTTTCAAAACTATTTGACTTCTTCTTAGTAACAGGAAGTTCTACTTCAGCCGCAAACTTTGATAAAGGATCTACACCTTCAAAGGCTTGACTCAATGGATTGCTAGCCCCTAAAGGGTCTAAAGAACTTAAAGGATCAGCAATCTGATTAGTTAATGACTGTGATTTCTTGTTTACTTGAACATTCTTTTTAACTTCAGTCACCTACAACAGTAAATAAAAAAGTTTATATAGATATCATGCAGTAATTATATAATATCACAATGTTTTCTTATCAACTGAAATTATTTTGATACCAATGTTATGTAAAGTAACCTAGATTTTTATAAGTGTGTACAGTGTTGTTTCTTTTTCCGACATCTAATTTTCATATAAACAATAGGCCTAACCATAGCTAAATCTTTAGTACTAGCACAGTGCTTCCTTACAATTTGTCTCAATACACCTTAATACTATTATTAGCTGAACATGATTAAATTTGGCAAAACAAGAAACTGTTAATGTCTTGATAAAATGTACAGCATTAGGCTTTAGTATCAGTAGAATAGTGTTAAGGTAAGTTAAGTTAAGATTTAAAGAACCTATTAACTGTCCTTAATATGAGGACCTTATAGGCTACTCACTGTTATAGACTTTAAAGGGTGAGAAACGGTAGATTGTGGAGTCAATGCTTCTGATTTAGCTTCAGCATCATAATCTCTTTTTTTAAAATACCTACAAAAAAGATACAATAACGTTTTTCTTCTTCATAAAATATATAGAATAACATAAATTTACGAAATGTAAGAGTCTTACTAATCTAAATATCAGGCCTCCTTACACCTTGTCTACAACAATTTACAGAATCAATTTTGTCTATCAATTTCTTATGAATAGAAATACCAATGTCTGAGCAAAATAAAAAGTATTTTGCAATTTTATCCATTATATTTATGAGAATCTAAGAATATCTCTGAGTTGATGTGTTCAAAATTGGTTTTTACAGAAGGAAAATTGTTATAAAAAATTTGGTACTTGTTTTAGTTTAAATTTTTAGGAGAAGAATGTGTTTCTTTTCAGTATATAATTACAGAAATATAATATTCTTATCCACGCAAAGGCATCCTCAAACTAACAGTAACAGTATTCTTATTCCAAAGCACAGAATAGGCCTAATAGCCCCACCCCCTCACAACTTTCACTTCAGTTAGACAGCAGTAGATAAGAATATCATGGAATGAACAGTCAATCAAAACGAAAATTTTCTGTTATTTTCTTTGCAAGAATATGAAGAAACAGAATGTTAAAAGGGAAAGATGTACTTTCACTAAAATCTATTTGAGTGAAATATAAAATACCATTCGTAGGTCGCCATTTTGTAAATCACGTGATCAACTTCTAGCCGTAGTTTCGGAAAAGAAACTGAACTTTTCCAATCATTTGTTTTATAAGTTTGTGATCAAGTATTTATATTTTGTTTGTTTATTTTCTTTTTTCTCAAAAGTTTTGGGCTTTCATTTCAAATGCGCGCAAAAAATTATGCGTCGATGAATGGAACTTGTCACATGACCAAAATACGCCTTTTAACATAAACAGGTCCCCATGGGCGTCATGGCTGGAAATATAGCTGATAATGAGTTGAATTTTTTGCCGTCAATCTACGATGGAATTAAATGGTGCATGTTTTAGTATTAATTTAATTATCCCTGTACTAAACTATATAATATGCTATGATTGATTTATTGTATTAGATTCGAATCAATGGGAGACTGTGGTTTCACCCGTTTACAATTTCAACTGTTCAACCCTGTAATTGAATGTTTTCCCTGTTGTTTGTTGGTTGTGGTCCGAAAATTTTGATATCTCGCCACAAAAATGAATATACCAATAGTGCTGTGTAAAAATATAATAGATATTCCAACCAATAATATTTATTCTCTCCACTGGTAACCTTCACCAATTTTAAGATGCTCTTCGAGTCTTTGAACAAATTTGTTTTTTTAACACCAATAATGGTCCGAAACTTCCTGACTCTGTACTTTAGATATTTGGACAGATATAGCTGGAAGAGAGTCAGAAAAAACTTGTGATTTTCCACACCTACTGGGGGTGTGGGTCTTTTAAACGTTTTTACACACCTCGAATCTACTAAACCTCGATATATTTGGAAAGATGGATGTTTTTGTAGTTCAGTCATACCATCATTATCCCCTTACACTATTCATTTTTTTCAAGAATTTCAATCACTCAGTCGCCATTTCAAATTGCCTGCGCATTAACAAAACTCAGACCTGGGAATTTCTACTATAATGGTGGATAAGATTGACAATTGAATGTAATATTTGGTACAAATGAACCATTCTCATTTTCATTTAAAGTAGGTTTTGTGGAATGACACAGACAACAGAATCCCGCTTCACCAAATCCTGCTCTTAGTTTAATAAATAGTTATCCCTAATATAACAACATAGATACAAAATTCTAGTGGCATTTCCCGCAAGATTCACTTTCAAATGACAATGAAATATTTTTTATTTTCAGTATAGAGAAAGATTCCCATGATATTAACCAGAAGTTGACAGATTTAAGAAATCAGTTTCAGAAAGCACGAGAATGTGTGGAAAAGTTGCCAGGAGTTCAGTATAGTAAAGAAGAACAGATTAGACAAATTGATATTCTCAGACAACAATTAATACTGAAACAGGAACTTATTCAGAAGTATCGTAATTTATCTCATTTTAATATTGATACGTGAGATTTTTCTGTTTACAAATGGAGGAGTCAAGCCAACATCCTATTTTTAAAACTGATCCAGAAGAATGGATGCAGCTGTTATATAAACAAGTTAGTATAATGACTGACAATGATGTTGAGCACACAGGCTGGGTGTATACAATTGACCCTGTGTCACAGTCCTATGTGTTAGTTCAGTTTACAGAAGAGAAAATCAGTTTAGAAATTATTCTAGGACATGCTGTTACTAAGTTAACAGTTATAAATAATGATTGCGAGCTACATCGAGATAAATTAAACAGTTTATTTAGACCTCAAAGAACTCATGATATTCCCTCTGAGGAAATAAAGAAAAGACAACTGATATTAAAATCGTGGTTTGAAAAAAATCGGTTACCAGTGGTAGTGGCTGGCGATGAACTAAGTATCTCTGATGCACTGACTATTCATCCACCTTATACACCAGAAGATTGTGTCAGTGCTAATGAAATTATTCTAGGAAGAATACAAGGCTTAATTAAAAATATGCCAAAAGATCATGATGAATGGTAGCAAATGTTACATCTCTGTAAAGTCAATTAATTAAAATTTATCTGAATTTTGATAAATGGTCATTAAAAACCACAGATGGAAATATTCAAACAGAATTGAAACATGTTGTTATTCAGATTTTCACACAATTCGATCTTCAGACAACTGACCAACACTCACAATGGATGTATTGAGCACAATATTAACAATGAGAATGGTTGTTATGGTAAATGTCAACTAATTCTTGATGTATATATTTATAGATTGGAACATATTAGAAATGTCAAAAATGTTTTTGATGTAAATTTTTGTCTGATTTAGTGTTATGGAAAGTACCAGTATTTTCAGTTGCATTTTTGTCAGTGGAGTAAGCAAGTGTATTAAGCAAGTGCTCCAACAAACATTAAAAATGTCATAGCAAATACTAATTCTCATTGCACACTCCATAATTGTCCAGAAATTAAAGGTAACAACCTTTAAAATTTTATAATTTCATAGAATAAAGTAAGAGTGGTTACCAGTATTTCCTTATTTATTTGCAATTTATATATGAAGACAACATATTACATGGAATAGCAAAACAAATCATAATACCACAATGTCTGTTTTCATTTTGTTATTAATGACACCATAAAAAATCTAGGGATTGTCAACATCTGATTTTGAAATGTCTTGAAAATACTAAACTCATCTTGTTACATCAAGCAATATTTAAATTTATGCACTAAAAAGCATAGAAACACTTTATGCATCCCTTATGAATGATTGGAAGTATCTTCACTGAGCTGAATGATAGCATTTCATACCTTGTTGTCAATGGTTTGTTGAATTATATCTACAGTTAATATGGGTAATGGCACTAAAAAAAGGGCTGACTATACCCAACAAAAAATAATAACACTTGACTTCAATGACGAGAATAATTTTAACTCCATTGTAAAACTTGTATGAAGTGTATGAACACACTGGTTTTTAACATTTCTAATAATTTGTCAGGATTTCTAAATGCCTACATGATGATTATTTGAAATAGCCATAACTTCGGCTATATACAATCCTAAACCATTAAAAAAAAAACCATATATATAAACACAAAAGTCTAAAATTATAATATCACAAAGCTCCAAAATTTGGACAAAAATTACAAAGGAAGTGAATCATTTTCTTCTTCCTCAGTAGTAACTTCTGAAGGATCTATCTGTTCGAAACTATCTTCTGAATCATCATCATCGTTAACATCATCTCCTTGTCCTAATATATCTATATCATTTTCACTTTTAGGATAAACTGGTCTATTTTCTAAATCTAGGAATTTCTTTATTTTCTCTGCAATTAATTTATGATCACTGGAAATACAAATTATGTAAGAAATTAGTACAAAAAAGGATATAATACTGTTCTAACAGTAAGTAGTAACCGAATGTTTGAAATCGGTCAAGTGAAATCACCCTCCACCAGTTTCCAGCTAGGATTCTCATCTTTATTTCTCAAAATTACCAGAATATCGATTACAAATGCAATTAAACTTCTCTTCATAATTTTCAAAATTTTATATTGCAGAACAAATACATGTAGGAATTCAATTCTGGAAAGTGGTAATTCTGAGCTGGTTTCATGAATATTCAGGCATATCTATAAATTGAGTACTACATACCTATCATCACCAAAAGTAAATGCGTCTGTAACACCTAATGATATGCCAGATGATAATACCAATACAACTTGGTAACTTTTACCAAAATATTTGACATCCTGCTCCTCAATTCTTACATCAACAATTTCATCCAGATTACTAACAACTAAATTAATTGTAATTTTCAGAATTAAGAAGGTGATTCTTGGTACAATACTGGAGAGTAATATGTATGTGTCAGAATTATCTTGCAAAAGCCATTAACTAAGTAGTAGGGCTAATATTAAGGTAGCAATATTACTATGGTATGACATTGTAAAATTTCAGTAAAAGAAGTTGTCTCAGGATAGACAGCAAATTGCTTCATATATATCCAAACTAGATTTATACCAGGGGATTGCTTAGAATTGCCTATTGATTGATACTTTTTACTTGCACTTCAATGAAAATTACAGATATTTTGTCAGTGTCTGACATGAATTGCTAATACATGTGAATGTGTTTACCTGTGTGTTGCTTAAAGTAAAAAGGTAACAGTTTTTGTAACATGCTGGTTCTTTTTAATCTGATTTCTTTTGTTTCTTTATTCAACTCACAAACCTAAAAATGGGATACATAGAAAAATAGAGTTGAAATTTGAACTTGACATCTTCATTGAAAATAGAAAAATTTTCTTTTTTAATAATTTTCTACTGAACTATACAGTTATTTTTTAAAGTAAGTTACAATACCTCGAGCTTCCAAAAATATTTTTCCATCTAAAACATGTGTATGCTTGGTAACAATAAATCTAGATTCCACTGTTCTAATTACTAACCTCCCATTCATCCATACATGATATACCAATATATACAGCTCCACTAACATACATTATCTTCCATATTATATAATCTAACAAGGTTAGAAATATTCAATATAGCTTTGCATTTTCTGTTCGAAGACAGTCAAAAGACACTTATGTACACCATGTAATAATTTCAAACATCCACATGAGAAGATTGAGTTGGTAAAATGATATGGATATCTTAAAATCTTTGTTCAATAATTAAAATATTAAAAATAGGCTGGTACATGGTGTGCACAGTGCAGATATTTAAATATTTTCATATCCATCAAAGAAACAAATAGAAGATGAACTGTACCTGAACCATAGTATGCAGCACCCAACCCAAATGTAACTGCACCTTAATATATATAATTAAGTTTATGTCAATTTTTTTATCGCACAAAAAAAAAATCTAGGTTGAAAGTACCTGATTGTGTTTGGTCAAATTTGAATGTGTTTGTATTCAGTATGTGCAATTAAATAAAACCTATGAGAAAGGTTATGCCTTAATACTTAAATTTCAAAGAAAGTTTTAAACTTGCATCATTAATATATAATATGAATTAGAACATAATAACAAACCTATAAGAATACTCCAGGCATATAAACCAGGTTCTCTTGTTAATATCAATTTATCATTGGTGGATTCCTTTATTGTCACATAGCCCATTTTATAGATATAATGGACTCTTCACTGAAACTAAAAAAACAAATTAAAGAAAAGAACGCATTAAATTTGGTTTAAGAAACATATATAAGATATATGTTAAAAATATAGTGTTCTACAGTACATACTTAAAACTGTTCTATGTTTATGCTCCAATTTTCATGGGAAAGTTCATACCCAAAAACAAAATGTTTTGTTAGCTCTGAAGAGAAAGGACATTCCCTTACTTCGTTTTTATTGTTTACAGGGAATGTAGGCTACTTATTAAGTCTTACTTATATCCATTAAAGGACATAAATGTTCAAGGAAGAAAAGAAAAGTATAGTCAAAACAATACAATTTATTGGATTATGAATAAATATACAGAGTACTTCCGTCAGTGGGCTTCTTTGTATTTTTTACAGTTAAACTTTTTAAATATAAACTACTCTTTATATATATAAAAACTAAATCATTGGAGTTAGGGTAACAGCTTGTCAATATGCTTGAATGATCAATTTGAATGGTGCACTCTGGGGTGAGAGAATTTGCATATTCTTTTTTTAGTTTATTTACATAGCTTACCTTTTGCCTAATAAAGACTTATATTATTGACCTTTTAGCAACATAGATATATATTACATATAAAACAAAGAACGCCTTTGTGCCAAGTCATGTCTTCCAGCTAAATATAGCATCAAATTGTGAATTATTTTTGCAATGGAGTATCCCAATATTTGACAATTAAAGAACACACCCAAAAGCTGTACCATATTTTTATACAATAATATTTTAATATATTATTAATATAAACATCATAAAACATAAAACTAAAATATCAACATTTAACTCACCTTATATTCTTTTCTAGTATTGCGTGCTAGTTTTATTATTAAAAATAATGATCTGTTTTTGTTTATCATCTGTCAGATGGTCCCACTATTTATAAACATTGAACTCTTCAAATATGAAGAATGAATTTAGTCCACGGAAGTTTATTTCCATTGGATTATAAATAGGGCAGACAGAAAGTAAGTGAACCTTCAGAGTTGGGAATAAAGTAACGCCAGTAATTGCTCAAACTGAATCACTGATTCAGGGTAATGAATTTTTGAGACCACTGCGGATGCTTTTATGATAACTAGCTGGTTTATCTTTCTGCAGGGTATATACAGCAGGTGTGTCAACTTGAGGTTAAATGGCAAAGAAAAAGTAGCCTATAAATTTTGGCACTGTTTTACTTACGCACCCCCCAACTTCCCGTAAAGCTATCGATTTGAAACTTGGAAGTTACATCTAGAAAAGCATGCACAATGTAGTTTATTTATGTATTATAGAGCAAATAGCTATGGGTCATCCGATACACAGGAACTACATAGCCTACAGGAATTGTGCAAACCGATGAAAAACTATCCCTATTAAATTAGATTAAATTGCAAAGCAATGCATGTGAGAATAAGGGAGACTATAATACAATCGTCTTAAAGTTAATGTATTATCAATCCTCTGATCAGCATCTTATTAATTTTCTTAAAGAGAAAACATCAATTTAGTCTTAAGTTAATGGCTCATATTTAAATGTTGACGAATGTTAGCATTAGGCTAGCTAATAATAGTCACCAAGTGAAAGCAATTAGTAGATTCTGCCAAATTTCACTAAAGTGTCTAATTTATGATGAGCCACAAATCACTGTCACTGATATAAAGTAATATATAATGGTGTATTTTTCAGGGTTTTTATGATAATATAATATGAGTTGTGATGTGAAAATGGTGGACTCTGTGGCAGGACATAAGTAGGCTATGTTACATTGATCTGTAATAAAGAATTTGATTGATACTAGGTTAAGAACCAAAATGAAAATGGAATGTAGTGTTATCTCCTTTGTTTCTGAACGTAATGAAGATGGGCATGGTCATTCAGTGTACATTGAGGGAAATTTTGTTTGGACAGCAGCATAAGACTACTTTTTATTTCTTATTATCAGGGAACAGGTCATAGCATAGGGACAATGTTTTTTTTTGTCTTGAACAACATGATACTTTTTCCATGTCATCCCCACTGACCTTCATCACTGGCAGAATACAAGATAAATTCAAATAAAATTGTAATATTTATTAATTTTGCAGGTTGGTTCATCTGGATTTAAAAGGAGCTCCTCCTAAGATAAGTTACTTCAAACAGGTAAAATATGTTTTATTACCAAATTCATAGTTCATAAGAGCTTTGACATACTTCATGTATGAATGCCATGACAGTGGCAATAACTCATATTCCTTCAAACTGTACAGCAATAGTCCCAATAAAAGGTGTGAATTTAACATTAATGCAACTTATTTATTACAACTTTTCTAATTAAGTTAAATTTTGTTATGAAGTTTGGATACTGTTTTTATGATGGCAACTCAAAAGTTAATGAATATGTTTATTTATGCACAGATATTTCCAAAACTAAGAGATTGGGGTGCCACTGGTTTGTTGATTGAATATGAAGATATGTTTCCCTTTACTGATCAGTTTCAAGTTCTTAGATCTCCAGATTGTTACAGGTATATGTCTTTTTAAAACAAATCCTTAAATTCATGCAGCAACTTACTGATATATTTCAGTAGGTTATCTCCCTTTTACTTTTGATAGCATACATTGAAGACAGAGAAAATATATTCTAAATAGAACTGAATGAAGCAGAAAGTAATATCAGTTACTGGTATGTAAACTAAATGAAAAAATTGAAAATGAATTTTTACACGTCTTGGTTGAAATTTAGAATACTTCCGCATGTTTGTGTGTTTGGCATAGAACTGTTTTATTGTCACCATTTCTAGTACAGGAATGTTTTAGATAATCACACATCATTATAATTTAATGATTTTAGTGTTGAAGAAATAAAAAAGATTTTACAATTAGCAGAACAAAATAGATTGATTGTTATACCATTGATTCAAACTTTCGGCCATTTTGAGGTAATTTTTTTTCGATAAAGAAAAGAAACATTTTAATCATTTGTGATAAAGTATAAATATGACTTCTAAATTAGTGAATGTTGTCTTATTCAGGTGCATGCCAGAGCAGAATTAACAGACTTATTCTTTAACTTTAAAACAAATCTTAACAGGGTTATTTTCTCAGTATACAAATTGTTAAAGAATTAATCATGATGAATTTTATTTTTATCTTTTTAGTTTGTTTTAAAACACAGTGAGTTTTCAAGTTTGAGGGAATTATCTGAATATCCTATGTCTTTGTGCCCTTCTAAGTATGGTATGTTACAACTATTTCTAAAATTATGATTTGAATAGGGTCTAACTGCTTGATCACAGTTAATCTTTGAAAATTAATTTCTGAAATGGGTATAATAGTATTAATTTTAACCATTCCAATCTTAGTTAATTTGGTCTTGATGTGATCAATAGATATCTAATGTGAGCCTTAACACAGACTACAATGTATATTCTAGATTCACTAACTACAGTACAAGTTTTAATAGATCAAGTGATGAATCTACACCCACATGTAAAATATTTTCACATGGGATGTGATGAAGTAAGTATATGTTTTTTCTCATTTTATTAAAAGAAAATTATTTCTATAATTGGACTGAAAGAAATTAGAAATTGTTGACATCTTCACAATTATGTCTTGGGATTTTATTAATCAAATCAAATTAAAAAGGAAAGTGCTAAAATCATGAAAGAATAAATTCAAATTCTTTATTTCTTGAGCCAATGGCTCATAAGATACAATTAGATATTTACAATAAAATATACATACAAAGAAGAAAGTCAACAGAGACTAAATTACAAGATTATGAATTGACTTTACTCAACTATAACATTATAATACAATCAATAAAAACAAATATCATTGACACATGATGAATGAATACCTTTTAATTTGATAATGATATCTTATCTCATTTGCATACATTTGCATAAATAGGAAGTGGCATAAATTATTTTGCCTCATTTATTCATATGGGATCTGTGATTAGTATTCAGCCTCATTCATCATTAATTATCCTAGTGACTCAATAAAATAATCTAGTATAAACTAGTATTCTTCTTTTCGCAATAGGTATATCATTTAGGACTGTGTGATGATTGTAAGGAGATTATGGAGAAAGAGAATCTAGTCGTTGAACAGTTATTTTACTCTCACGTAAATAGTGTAGCTACATATATAAAAGATAAATATCATATAACACCTATTATATGGGACGATATGATTCGCTTCACAGATGTCAATCTTCTAAAACGTAAGATTTCAGTTTATTCAGTAATGACTTTATACATTTTAAATGTATAGACAACCATGCTGCATTTAATCCTGTATTTTGAAGGGCAGTTGTTAAAGGGATAATAAGCTTTGTAAATTTGTGATAGGCTTGAATGAAATGGAAATATTGTAAAGGTTTTTTTTGTTGTTTCTATTTTATTTTGTCTAATATTTCAAATTAAAATCAATAAATTCCTTTGTTAGGAACGTCACGTAGCATGACGTCACGTCGTAGATAGAATATCAAAATGGCGGAATGTCAAGCTCGGGTATGCCTTAACAATAAGTAGAGAAATAAAGACGTAAGCTATTAACGAATACCAGATCCCACTAAGAATCTACAAAAGAGCTCAACAACATCGGTACAGGTTCGACTGTGGATACGTTTTATATCTCAACAAATGAAGTCGTGTGTGAAAAACATTTTCTACCGGCCGGCTTCGAAGTCGGTAAACAAAACCGCTTTGATCCTTGGATTGCACTCGGTGGTAAGTGGCTGAAAGACAGATTTTCCTACCGTTTGTGTCCACAGAAAACTACTCACAAAGGGTGAACGTATTTGCCGTCTACAAAAACGATAAAAAACGCGAAATGCGAAATGCAGACTGAGGTGAGTCAATAATAATAGGGGTTAAAACATCGACGCAAGACAAAATAAGCCAAGGCCGCCAGCGGCTAAAACTACTTTTCTATACCTTGCAAGGCAGGTGACAATGACAGTACACCTTAGGTTTGATAAATAAAATCCTTAGAGGAGGTATGTACTCGGGTAATCTGTTCGAAATGATTCCTTATTAAAAACGTGTAGGCCGAAAGAAATTGTAAATTTCAACAAGGCCTACTTCGTTGTCTCTTTTGTTTACAACCTGTACTGTCCGGTTTAGATATCTTTTATACTAAATTTGTTTCCGGAATATCCAGTCCTTGTAATGTAGATTATTGCATGCAATTGTTAGTCCTGATTGTCAAGATTGATTGCGTTCTGGCTCAAATTGATCGGACTGAATGTCAGCAGCCATGTTTGTTTACCTTTCTATCTACGACGTGACGTCATAATCTCGCTTATTCACGATCTTAAAGCCATCAATGGCGGCCTCCATAAAACGACAATTTCAGCCGAAAATGGCGTAATATTTAATTTTGACGGTGAATATATATCATTTTATAGTTTGGACGTAATTATAACATGTCTTTTTACCGGAAAATTGTATTATTAACATAAAGCTTATTATTCCTTTAAGAAAGCTCTAGAACGTGCAGAAATAAGTGACAATATTACATTTTTTAACTGAATGGTTAAATGATAGGTCCAAGTGATGTAAATTATGTGATTGTAAAGATAAAGTTTTAATGATTTAAATATGTGATAAAGATTAGATAACACAACACAATAATTATGGGATAAATACACACTTTTTGACATAAAGTTTCAATGCAACATGTTGAAAAAGAATGTATCATGTTTTAAAGAAGTGGATATATAGCCCCTAATTATTGTGTTGTGATAAAGATTATATTCCTACGATGTAATCCATAAAGATAAAGATAATATTTCATTGGATGCTTTTATCACATATCTATTATCAGTTCATGAATTATGATTTATTATTTTGTTTAAGAAAGAATCTGGTCTAGGAGATTTAGTAGAACCAATGGTGTGGCATTATTTAACCAAATTTATGCTGCCTCCTGGTAATGCTTTATTTTTAATATAACCTTTATTATTTAATTCCTTTTAAAATAAAATTTACTATATGCATGTCTTCTGGACTTTCAAATTTTTATATATATATTTAAAATAAGTCATTAGCTATCAAAAAATCTCACTATTGAAATTACTTTTTTGGCTCACCTATCAGCTATAAGTTCTTAAGTAAGACCCTACATGCTTCCTTTATTTGTTAGTAAAAATTTGGTTATTGCATTTAAGTGATGCAAATCATTTAATAAAATGAAATAATCTGATATGGATTTATATATATTGTAGATCTGTTTGATAAACTCTCCAGAGTATTTTCTAATATATGGTTTGCTAGTGCCTATAAAGGTGCTACAGGATCGTCAATGATAGTTACAAATATATCATACCATATAGATAACCACCTAGCATGGATTAATTTGATAGAATGTGAGAGGTCAAAGTTTAAAAACATTCAAGGAATAGCTTTAACAGGTTGGCAAAGGTTTGTTACACATCTTTTTCTTTAATTTGAACTATCTTATATATGGGTCAGTAATTTATTTACAGAGGTTTTAAAGGGATAATAGGTTTTAGAATGAACATAAAATTTGAAAATTTAAACTTGGCCTAGAGGAGCTCTGTTCATAATAAAAAATACCTGCTACCATAAATAAGATAAAAACATAAATATGTATTAAAAAAAGCAAGTAACTATCCATAAATATGTATTTGATTATTGTTTAATAAATTGATTAAGCATTTTTTAAAAATGACTTAGTTTCGTGATTTTAAGGAATTCTGTTACTTTATGACACTAGGTTAGTCCACTGGTGAAAATATACTCATATTGACCATTCTTGAAAACTTAAATTTTATGTTCACGCAGTATCCCTTTCAAGCAGTGAGTTTTGTTGAGTTTATGATTATATATAGAAGTACTAAATTTTTGTCTGTGACAGTAAAATTGTTCAAAACCATACATCCAGTCTACAGAAGATCATTATTAGTTTTATGATGTTTAAATAGGGTTTGTCAAGACTAACATGTTGGTCAATGTTAACTTCTAAAGATACTGCTAAAAGCTCTTTTATGTATTTTGTTTATATGCTATACTATGTCATATTTTTTAGATATGATCATTATGCTATACTATGTGAGTTGTTACCACAAGCATTGCCTTGTTTAGCATTGTGTTTACAAATCATTAAAAAAGGTAAAGTAGGTCTATTTTGTTAGTTATTGATTGTTTGCCAAAAATAAGTCATTTTTCAACTCGTCAAATCAGACTTTTTTTTCAAATTAAGTTAAAAATGCATCATTTGAACTACATTAATAATGTTGAATTGTTTTTCAGGTTCCTTTACTCCAGAAATCCATTCACAAATTTCCAAAGAGTTGAATTTTACTGCACTGCTTCCGTTAATACCATTTCATATGTAAGTTGATGTTTACTTTAGCTTCAAAATACAGCTTTGATATCAAAGCATCTTTTTGACTAATGCCCATTGTTCCAATGAACCAAAACAGGTCTATTTATGTTCACTACTTCACTACTGTACTTTAAGATACATGTATGTGAAATAGATAAGTGTGTGAATTTTCTAAGGTTGACTATCACTGTGACATGAAATGCTTCTACACATGAGTGGCTTTTATGATAAAATCTGGCTCCTTGGTTTTTAATTAGATATGTCTATTACAGAAGTGGAAGTGAATGTATTGAATGTAAATTTAGTGGAAGTAATATTTATGTAAATGTCATTAATGTTTATCATTTATCATCTGAGATAGACATGTTATTAAACAGTACAGGGTAAGTAATATCTATAAAAATGTCATTAAGGTTTATCATTTATCATCTGAGATAGACATGTTATTAAACAGTACAGGGTATGTAATATCTATATAAATATCATTAATATTTATCATTTATCATTAGAGATAGACATGTTATTAAACAGTACAGGGTAAGTAATATCTATATAAATTTCATTAATGTTTATCATTTATCATCAGAGATAGACATGTGATTAAACAGTACAGGGTAAGTAATATCTATATAAATATCATTAATATTTATCATTTATCATTAGAGATAGACATGTTATTAAACAGTACAGGGTAAGTAATATCTATATAAATATCATTAATATTTATCATTTATCATCAGAGATAGACATGTTATTAAACAGTACAGGTAAGTAATATCTATATAAATATCATTAATATTTATCATTTATCATCAGAGATAGACATGTTATTAAACAGTACAGGGTAAGTAATATCTATATAAATGTCATTAATGTTTATCATTTATCATCTGAGATAGACATGTTATTAAACAGTACAGGGTAAGTAATATCTATATAAATGTCATTAATGTTTATCATTTATCATCTGAGATAGACATGTTATTAAACAGTACAGGGTAAGTAATATCTATATAAATGTCATTAATGTTTATCATTTATCATCTGAGATAGACATGTTATTAAACAGTACAGGGTAAGTAATATCTATATAAATATCATTAATATTTATCATTTATCATCAGAGATAGACATGTTATTAAAAAGTACAGGGTATGTATGTAATATCTATATAAATTTCATTAATGTTTATCATTTATCATCAGAGATAGACATGTTATTAAACAGTACATGGTAAGTAATATCTATATAAATTTCATTAATGTTTATCATTTATCATCTGAGGTAGACATGTTATTAAACAGTACAGGGTAAGTAATATCTATATAAATTTCATTAATGTGTATCATTTATCATCTGAGGTAGACATGTTATTAAACAGTACAGGGTAAGTAATATCTATATAAATTTCATTAATGTTTATCATTTATCATCTGAGATAGACATGTTATTAAACAGTACAGGGTAAGTAATATCTATATAAATTTCATTAATGTGTATCATTTATCATCTGAGATAGACATGTTATTAAACAGTACAGGGTAAGTAATATCTATATAAATATCATTAATGTGTATCATTTATCATCTGAGATAGACATGTTATTAAACAGTACAGGGAAAGTAATATCTATATAAATTTCATTAATGTGTATTATTTATCATCTGAGATAGACATGTTATTAAACAGTACAGGGTAAGTAATATCTACATTAAGGTTTATCATTTATCATCTGAGATAGACATGTTATTAAACAGTACAGGGTATGTAATATCTATATAAATATCATTAATATTTATCATCAGAGATAGACATGTTATTAAACAGTACAGGGTATGTAATATCTATATTTAAAGGGATAATAGACGTTAGAATACACTCGTCCTACGGCTTATATTTGTGTTCCATATTGACTATTAGTTAAATAAGTATGCATCCCACCAAATTTTAAAAAGCCACAATAAAAATATATTCGGAATTTTAAAAAAAAGTGAGCCAGCGACGATTCCATTCAGTTTGAGAATAAAAGTGTTTGGTAAATCATCATTGTAGAATTCAACAGTAGAGGTCAAGGACGGGTGAAAACCCACATGTAAGAGTTACTTCCCTTTATATTTACACGATTTGAAAATCGCTTGATGGATGGCTCAAGCGTTTTATGATTAACTACTTTATTTTGGGGATTTATCGGATTTTAGAGGGATTTTGATGTATAGGTAAGTCCACTGATGGATATATACTGTTATTGTCCAAATTTGAGTGAACTTAAAATTTTATGTTCGTTCTAACGCCTATTATCCCTTTAAAAACTTTATCATGCATTTTTATCATTTGAAATTTTTGATATTTTGAATCTCTTCTTAAGAAATAAGCTCTAGATAAAGTATAATATTTAATGTTATATGGTTTAAACCAACAGATATATACTTAATAAACAATAAAGTATAATTTGGGGTAGTGTTCTTTTGATCTAGAAAGAAATATTAAATGTTCAATATTGGATTATTGACAGGGTGTTAACATGGATGAATGATTATCATGTGAAGAGAAATTTTACAAATCCAAATCATATTCAGCCTATGATTAATGAGGCCAATAGGTAAGGTTTATTTCATACAATTAGCAAGGCAATTCAAAGTTACACACATGATTTGAAAGCTGGTCAATTTAACATGCAGATTGCATAGGCTAATAAAAACAATGAGAGATAATCTGCCCTTATTTGTTTGCTCTGTCCCTGTCAGTCTCTTGACCACAACATCAGACCACCTAAAAAAACCAAGTATTGTCCAAATCATTGAGCCAATGCAGTTCCCTAGAATTAAAACCTTTGTTTCAATCTGATTGAAATGTAGATCTCACTAAAACATGCCAGGTAGTTAGCTTCTGCTACATCAACTGGATTTCAATCTTGAGTATTGTTTCAGTGATGTCATTTGTATTGACAGGCTATTGCAATGTTTAAAAGACATAAAGAAGAAATTAATAATGGCATTAAAAGAGGTATTCAATGAGAGCACTGTAGAAGAATATATTGGTGTGTATGTTGAACCAAGATTGACCAAATTAATTAAAATGGTGGAATCAGGTACTCAACAATTACAACATTTTAAATCAAAATCTGTAACTTCATCGGTAGCAATGACCATAGAGTGATAATATTAATTATAAATCATAACCACAATTTAATTGTACACAATTTATGGCTCCATCCATCGTATCCCCAATACAGGTTTTGATAAAGTCCTGTAATGTGTATTTTACCGTGTCTTAGAATTAACATTAAATTTTAGTTCTCAAATATGAGTTTGTATTCATCAGTAAACTTACCTGGTGTCATAAAATAACAGAATCACTTTAAATCTGGAAAACTCACAAAACTAAGTCATTTTTGAAAAACGCTTAATAAATTTATTAAACTTTTTCAATAATCAACTGCATCTTTATGGATAATTACTTAGGTTTTTGGATATTTATTTATTTTTTTATGTTATTTATGGCAGCAGGTATATTAACTGATGAATAGAGCCTTTATTGGCCAAGTTTAAATGTTCATTCTTAGACCTATTATCCCTTTAGGCCCACTACACTTTTTGTGTAGTATTTAAGGCATGGAAATGAGAACAACTCATCTATTATTATGAGTGATTTGATTCGATTAGCAGATCTTCCTAGAAATATTCTAGGGCTCTTTCGATTAGACAATATTAATCTGCAAATAATTTATTTTCATCAGTTGTATTATCACAGCCTTGAGAAAGTATGATGAACAAGATTGTGGCTTGGACAAAATGGACTGATGCAATTTTATTGTGCACAATTTGCTATTGGTTATTATTAGTGGATCATGTGATCATTGATCTTAAGTTATGTCAAATTCAACATGTTACTGAATTTGTTTGATCATTGTTTTTGAAAAGTTAAGTTGTCTGATTAAATTACAATAACTCGCATTTTTTTTGGCAAATGAAATTGTGCCGTCTTAGTGTATGCAAAGAATAATGTCACCTTCAAAAAAGTACTATAAGTCTGAAATTGACTTAGTTTTGATAAAAGCATCTAGAGTTTACTTATAGATAAACACCCCCCCCCCCCTTTTAAAGATAATGTCTTAAATTTTGACTAAGCTATCTAAGCTACCATTATGTTTTGTGCCTTTGTTTATAAATTGAAGTGAAGACTATCTGAAGCTGAATTTATTTTAAAAAATCTGTATTTTGATTGCCTCCCTTAGGTATATTTTTCTTAAATTCCTAGTGATGCAGACAAATGTTGAGCCACTGCAACTTAAAAAAAACTTTAACCTTCAGAATGGTCAAGGTAATGCAAACACCGTCCTTAAATACCTTCAGTAGTAGCCTTTCATTTATCACTGAAATTAGCTATTTAGTTGGGTTGTCCGTTAGCAAATACAGCTGATCAGATTGGAGCCTTTAACAGTAAGTCAGTAACTAAAAGGCTTTTATTCTCATGTTTAAGCCCATCCTTCATTTTATCTGATGATCACATGTGTAAATTGTGTTGAAATGTTATATGTTTGGTTATTTTAAAAGTGATTTATACCATAATATCGCTTGTGTTTTTGTTATATCTGCTCTCTGCTTCTAAATTACATTCAAATCTTAACTAATAGGCTAAGATTGGCTGTATTCAATGACATGCCATCCAATAAATTACTGTATTCTGTGATACAAGAAAGGTGGCTATTGCAGTCAAGGTAGTGACAAAGATTGTAATAGTTTGTATTTTTGAAGATGGGTCTGGCACTGTTTTGTCTTCAAATATAAGACATTAAACCCAAACTTAAATAACAATAAAATATCAAATATATTTATTTTTTATCAAGCATAAGAATAAAGAAGCAAACTTAAAAAAAGAAAAATTCAGTTAATGAATTTAATAACAGTCTGATATACCGGTATATATAATAAAGTGTGAGGAATACTAAGAAAAAAATAAATGTTAGTTTAGGGTGTTATAAGAGATATTGTTCTATAGAAGCACTGGACTAGGTCACAAATAAAAACTATGAATTTCAGTATACATCATTTTGATATTCTAAGATGTGACAATTTTCAAATTCTACATCTGGAAATTAGTTAAATCTTGCACTTATATGATTGGTGAATGATTAAGTATCTATTTTAACATCAGATATTACTGTATTCATTATTTTAACTTGGCTTATTTTTGAAAACCTGCATTCAGATAAACATGAGATTAGCTGTAAACCTTGAATATGATAAATGACAAAAATAAATTGGCAAAAACAAATTCAGATCTGCTCTTCCTTTTTATACGCCCACATGAAATGGGGGGCGTATATTGTCGTCACCCACATCCGTCCGTCCGTCCGTCCGTCCGTCCGTCCGTCCGTCGGTCCGTCCGTCCGTCCGTCCGTCCACAATTGCTCGTAAACACTCTACACAGTGTAATTCTTGACGGATTTAGATGAAACTTAATATGAGTGTTTATGATCACGCAAGGATGAACCCTATTGAAAATCAGCGAAATCGGAAAAAAATTAGTATGAGTTCGTGCCCTTGTTCTTGAATGGCTCGTAAACACTCTACAACGTGCAATTCTTGACCGATTTTGATGAAACTTGGTGTGAGAGTATGTTATAACTCAAGGATAAACCCTATTGAAAATCAGCGAAATCGAAAAACATTTAGTATGAGTTATTGCCCTTGTTCTTGAAAACGCGTTCAATTTTAGCTTGTAAACATTCTTGAGAGAACAATTTTTAATGGATTTTAATGAAACTTGGCCTGAGTATTTGTTATCACCCAAGGATGAAGCCTATTGAAAACCAGTCAAATCGAAAAAAAATTAATATCAGTTATTGCCCTTGTTTTTGAAAACGCGTTCAATTTTTAGCTTGTAAACACTCTACAAAGCACATTTACTGACCAATTTTGACGAAACTTGCTGAAATTGTTTAATATCACCCAAGAATGAACCCTTTTGAAAATAGCACATATCGAAATATATTTAATAGGAATTATTGCCTTTGTTCTATAAAATGTGTTGGATTTTTGCCTTGTAAACACTCTACAAGTCACAATTCTTGAGCGATTTTGACATAACTTGGCATGAGTATTTGTAATCACCTAAGGATGAACCCTATTGAAATTCAGTTAAATCGAAAAATATTTAGTATCAGTTATTGCCCTTGTGTTTGAATACGCGTTCAATTTTAGCTTGTAAGCACTCTAGAAAGAACAATTCTTATTGGATTTTGATAAAACTTGGCTTGAGTATTTGTTTTTAACCAAGGATGAACCATATTGAAAATCAAATAAATCGAAATATATTTAGTGTCAGTTATTGCCCTTGTGTTTGAAAACAGGTTTAACTTTTTAATAAATACTCTAGAAGGTACAATTCATGACCAATGTTGACAAAACTCACTGAAATTGTTGGATATCGCAAGGGATGAGCCTAATTGAAAATTAAAATTATCAAAATATATCTAATATGAATTATTGCCCTTGTTCTTTTAAACGCGTTCGATTTTTGTCTCGTAAACACTCTACATGGCACAATTCTTGATGGATTTCGATGAAACTTGGTGTGAGAGTGTGTTATAACTCAAGGATGAACCCTATTGAAAATCAGCAAAATCGAAATAAATTTTAGTATGAGTTACTGCCCTTGTTCTTGAAAACGCATTCAATTTTAGCTTGTAAACACTCTAGAAAGAACTATTCTTAATGGATTTTGATTAACTTTGGCTTGAGTATTTGTTTTTACCCAAGGATGAACCCTATTATAAATCAAATAAATAGAAATATATTTAGTGTCAGTTATAGCCCTTGTTCTTGAAAACGCGTTCAATTTTAGCTTGTAAACATTCTAGAAAGAACAATTTTTAATGGATTTTGATGTAACTTGGCTGGAGTATTTGTTGTCTCCCAAGGATAAACCCTATTGAAAATCAGATAAATCGAAAAATATTTAGTGTCAGTTATTGGGCCTGTTTTCAAAATCGCTTTCAACTTTTGGCTTGTGAACACTCTAAACATTCATTTTTGACAAAACTCGCTGAAATTGTTTAATATCAACCAAGAATGAGCCTTATTAAGAATATCAAAATATTATTAAGGGTGAACCCTATTGCAAATCATAAAAATACCGAAAAATATTTAATGAGTTGAGTTAGGTACAATTCTTGACAGTTTTTAATGAAACTAATGAAAAAAATATATGGTGGAAGGTTGAATATTTCATTCCACTTTTGTAACCTTACTGAAAAGTTTTTATTTGAAATAAATGCTGCCAGTGGGCGTATATTACCTTGCCTGGCAAGCTCTTTTTTTTTCTTGTCTTAATTTACTGGTGAAATATAGAACACTGAAATATAAATATTAATTTTCTGTCTATATTTGCACCATAATTTTTTTTTTATAAAAAAAAACAATATTCAAAAGTTGTTTTTGCACATAGGGATATAATTATTTCCAGTTACACAATATAAAAAAATACATCTATTTATATTTGTATGTAAGGATGCAAAGAAAGAAAATTTGTCTAAGATGTGACAGCATTGGGATGAAACAATTAATTGAGCTCTTATACGGGGCTATCCAATTTAATATTCTAATCTGTTCTGTTATACTTACAATTAGTTGTATTTGGTAGGAATGAACACAAACCAATCTTCTTACAGATTTGTTCAGGGGGCATTTTCTTGAGAACTAATTCGATGATTTTTGGTGTATACTTATCGATTATTGAAACACATTTTGATCTGAATTTACTGGGTATAACATTACATGCTTTTTCCAAGTAGGCCGCTATTTCTGCCTATAAGTAAGTAACAGAAGAAAATTAAAAATCAAATGAAATGGGGTATTATGTCTTACCTTACTATACCTGAATGTTATGCAGTGTGCAAAGAGGGAAATTTTGCCATAAGAGTGACATTTTTAACTGTCTACAGCTGACATCCTCATTAGATTGAGTGGTTTGTGTCTTACAGTTCTGTACAGTTTTGAAAACAATGTTCAACAAAACATATGAAATTATTAGCTAGAAATAAAGAATATGTAAATATTTCAACTCAAGTCTTACCTCCGTTGCTTGTTTTCCCAATTCTGCATATAAATTTTTTAACACCAATTTACAGATAAAACATTCAGCAAATGATTTATCATCATTCACTGGTTTAGGATCTAATATACGTAACATGGGTATTTCAGCAACTGGTTCATTTAAAACTTGTTTTTGAGTTGGACAAAGCTTAACTTTACTACACAGTTTTAATGAATCCTATAGAAAATGAAAACAAGCAGGTAAAAAAATGGCATTATTATTTTTACCACATTCCGTATACCTCGTATCTGATATGCTGTATTCGCCAATCAATTAAATTGATGCATTGCATAATACAAGAAAGATTTTGTAAAGATGGAAATACAAAGTTCGTAATAGCTTTGTGAAGGTATTAAGAGTGTTTGCCTTAGTCTGTATGAATTGTGTCTCTTTCTGCTTGCAACCATTTTTCATACTCCATGATAAGAAATCTAATCTGCTAACAATTTTAGATTATAGGTTGAAAACAATTTCAAATTTTACAGTAGTCTACTTACAAGTTCTGTTATAATAAATTTAAATAAAAGTGGTCCATAGGAGTTAACATATTGTTTGCACTGAAAGAAAAGTAATATTATAAATTGCTAAATAAATTGTTTACTTTATTTATTTAGTGAAATACACTACTGTGAAATAACTTCCTGATTCAAAGTATTGCGGACAAAAATTCAAAATCAAATCTTGCGATATATTACTAGTTATAACATACTACTACATACCAAAGATGCTGATTGGCCTAGCCTTGAACATAACTGTTTATCTAGAAAATTCTCTACCAATAACTACAATAAATGAATGATCATTATATTTTTGTGCATAATTGCCTCAACCATTTAGTACTTTAAAGGTATATATCAGATCTTGTTTACAAAGATTGCAACTGCAACTGTATAGGCCTATGCTTACTGGGATTTACTAACTTCAAACCTTCAATCAGGGCCGCACATGCGTATTTTCTCAGAGGGGTGGGGGAGGGGTTTCTTCGGTGACCAAATTTCAAAACCCCAACTTTTGCAAAAGATGATAACTAAACCCAAACTTTTGTTGATTTTGGTACCATCACTATATTATGACATATGGTGCTACTGGAGTCGCAAAATAGTCAATACATGTATATCTGTACAAAGCAATCTTAAATATTTTCTTCTTATCCGTGTACATAACTTTTGCATTTTCTTGCCGCAATACAACTTGAGATGATAGATTATGACAACAATCGGTTTATAATATATCATTTCAAGCCGTGTTTCTTACTTTTTGAGTTTTGATGGAGTGATCCCAACTTTTTTGTATTCTACCAACTTTTCAGGGGGGGGGGGGGTGAGTCACCCCCCGCACCCCCCCCCCTCTTGTGCGACCCTATAGTATACAAATAGAATTGTGACAAAGCTGATAAATCTTCAAATAAACTGACCTGGGTTTTATTGTAATTTAATATCATACGAAGGTCTTTCACAATATCTTGACAAGCCGTACAATATACATCTTCTGTAGCATCTGCAGATAGGCTGTTAAGCTCAGCATTCGTCGTTCCAGAAACTACAATGAAAATTAATATGTAGCCTGTTACAACAACTTTCAATGAAGAAAGGCAACACAATTTATTATTTATGTTTACAATTTATTATTTATGTTTACAATATCAGAAGTTTGTGTAAGGATAAACAGAATAAACAGGATTACAGTCTATTGTTTCAAGGGTGAGACACCAAAAACCAACTAATACACATTTTAAACATCAAAACCAGTCTAATACTCGATATATAAATATAATTATAAGACATAATAGTATTTTCATTTTTAACATAGGAAATATTTTTAATTTGGAAGTTTTTCAGTAAACATCGTCAACTTTTGATTTAGCTTCCTAGTTTAAACAGGATGAGTGAGCCTCTCATAAATCAAGTTTTTGAAATTAATCCTTTGTATAGAACATAGTTGATAATTTTATCAGTGGTGTTTCCATGGTCATTAGCAGAACTCCATTTTTATTATTATTTTGGCCTTTGAGGGGCATTCCACACCTTATTTTCTTATTTCGCTTTTATTCTGCCACTGGCCAGGTGTGCCAGATTGACGTTGTGCCCGAAATTTAATCAATTCTTCCTAAGAACTTATAAATAAAAAAAGTTATAAAATTAATCGACTCCAGCGAACTGAGTGACGGAGTGGCGAACTGAGAGACGGAGTGACGGGCTCACTGACGTTAGTGACGGAATCATTGACGTGAGTGGAGAACTCATTGACGGAGTGACGGGCTCACTGACGTACTGTCGTATGAGGTAGCCTTTACTCGTGAATTGAAGATACCACTGTATCTGAAAAATGATGTAGCTAATAGAAGTGTTCCTAAGTACGATGTCTTTCCTAAATAAATATTTGTACGCAAATGACAGCTTACCCAGATTTTAAATGGCCTGAGATTTTTTTAAATTTTCACTTCAAGTAAGATCTTTTACAGGCCACTGTACGTTGCTTTATTCTAATTAGCTTTTAATATGTAATAATATTAATAATAATAACCAAGCTTTATACTTTAATTATAAGTTTATATATTCTGCGACGTTTCAACAAGACGTGTTCTAACCTTGTTGAAACGTCGCAGAATAAATGAACTCAGTAATTATTTATCTATAAAGCTTGGTTATTATTACACATTACTAATTAGTTATTATTATTATACGACCAGCTACTAAATGCCATATAAAGGATACTATAATATTTATGCAGTTGAAATAGGTTATTACATTGACAGGGTGGGCACTCATCCCATTAAAACTATCGGCTTATCAATTATTACCCTATCTTTATGGTATTAGGTGATATCTCAATTTATGTATTTTAATGCAATTGAAAAAAAAACCCAAAAACAACTCACCGCATACAACAGCAATAAGTAGTACCAGTACCTTCATGATGAGATTTGATATAATTTCGACTAACTATAGGAAGTAATTCTTGTCACCAACTGATAATTGAGTGAAATGCACGACCTTAAATAGAGCTTGAATGTAGTTTTAGTTTCAATCTTCTTAGTATTAACATCTTGACAGTTAATCATAAAGGCGTATCGGAAGGAATTAGTTATAAAATGAAATTTATATTATCATTAATATTAATATGCTTTTCCCCAAAAATTACTAATTTTTTGAATATTAGGAGTTAGCCCACTGGATTTTCAAACGTGTGTTCCTATCAGACCGGCTATTTCAACTGTCTTTGGGTCAATTAAGGAGGAGGGGGGGGGGGGGGGTTAAAGCCACTGTTCCCAGGTTTAATAAAATATACACATTGCAGATTATTCCACGACAGCTTTAATCTTTTGTAAATGGGTTTCTTATCATAGAATGCAACATTATGAGCTGCATATTTTTTTTCAGTATAGAAAGATAACTTTATATAAAGATAGCTTGTCAAGCAAGATAACACATACTATACCAGCTGTCAGAAGTATTAGTCTTTAATCATGAACAAGGTCTCACCGACATGCACTTTATTATAAATTCCATCAAAACATGATGCATTGTATATATGTGGACGTATATTGTCTGTCCGTCCGTCGGTTCGTCCGTCAACATTTGTTGTAGACATAATAGAAGCTACAATTTTCAATTGATTTCCATAAAACTTACTGTGAGCATTTGAATTGATAAGACGGCGGTCAAGTTCGATTTTATTGATTTTTCGATGAACGGTTTTTTGGTTATTGCCCCTGCCTCAATATTTGTTGTTGATGCAATAGAAGCTACAATTTTCAATGTATTTGAATGAAACTTGGTATGAGCATTGGAATTGATAAGACGGCAGTCAAGTTCGATTAGGACGATTTTTCGATAAACGATTTTTGAGTTATTGCTCCTGCCTCTATATTTGTTGTAGACACAATAGAAGCTTCAATTTTCTATGGATTTTAATGAAAGTTTGTATGATCATTGGAATTGATAAGACGGTATTCAAGTTCGATTTGGACGACTATATTTGTTGTAGATACAATAGAAGCTACAATTTTCAATGGATTTTAGTGAAACCCTTGACTTGGTTACATCACATCAAAATTTATTGCTGATGCAATATAATCTACAATCTTCAATGGATTTGAATGAAACTTGGAATGAGCATTGGTATTGATAAGAAGGTGGTCAGGATTCGAATTTGACGATTTTACGATGAATAGTTTATAAGTTATTGCCCTTGAGTAAGTAAAATTGTGTAAAAATTCATTTGGTGTAGACACTATAGAAGCTTCAATTTTCTATGGATTTTAATGAAAATTGGTATGAGCATTGGAATTGATAAAACGATAGTCAAGTTTTATTTGGACGGTTTTTCGATACACTGTTTTTGAGTTATTGCCCCTGCCTCTATGTTTGTTGTAGACACAATAGAAGATACAAGTTTTAATTGATTTTAATAAAACTTTGTGTGAGCATGAAAATTAATAAGACGGTAGTCAAGTTTGAATTTGATGGCTCTTTTTAACCAATGATTTTTTAGTTATTGCCCTTGACTTAATAAAATTGCGTCGGAAATTTTTCTGGGTGAAAAAGAAGTTACAAATTTTTAATATATTTGTTGTATGAGTATTGAAATAGATAAGATGGTGGTCAAGTTTGAATTTGACGATTTTCCATAAATAGTTTTTGAGTCTTTGCCTTCGATTTCAATATTCAGTGAATTTTTTTTTTTGTGTTATTGCTCAATTTATTATTCAAATTCAATGCTGGTTTGGCGTATGTTACCCTGTTTGCAAGCTATCTTCAATACAATTTATCAGCGTTGTTTTTTTTAGGACACCCGGGTTGACTCAATAACCAATTTCGAACTTGACCGAAATCTCATCAATATATTATAGTGCATACCAAGTTTCATCAAGATTACTGAAGCCTTTATCGTTAGTTTCTACTAAATCATGGGCTATTACTTAAAAACCGTTTACCATACCAATTTCGAACCTGACCGAAGACTCATGTATGTAGACATGCAGTCTAAGTGTGATAGAGATAGAATAAAAAAAAGCAATTCCTTGTGGGCGTATAAAAATCATTTTTGATAGGGTAAATTTAAGAAGTGAGGTGCTCCATCGACATAAGTTGAAAACCAGATATTGACGAAAAGTTGACCGGATGGTCTATTAACCCTAACGGTCAGGTCGATGACTAGATCCAGGTTAAGCAGGAAATTTGATATTGGTGGTTTTTCAGTTGATGTGGTACCCAGATAGAAATAATAAGCGGTGGACCAAAATACCACCAGGTCTGAAACCTGATGTTCCACCTCATCGTCGACCAGCCTACAATCAAGAGATAACCGTCGACTAAAACATCCACTGACCTGCCAGTAGATAAAACTAAGGAAGCCCTTTGAATTGAGACTTTAAATACAGCAAGACCGATATATTCAGGCATAGCACCAGCACCAGACCCGTCAAATTTTTCCATTATGAAAGGTTGCACGAGAAATTATCACATATCTATAGACAAGTGTGATTGCTGCATATTCAATATATCAGACAAAGCCCTATAGTTTGTAACAAAATAAACTAACAACTCGCTACAGAGAACACCAGAAAAGTACCATGCAGTTTCCTTTACTTTAAAAAGTATTTGTTCAATGCTTCGTCTGAATGCCCCCCACCCCCTTTCCAATATTTACTGATCGCTTTTGACGTTAAATTCATTTAAGTTATTTTAAAGGTCAATATCTGAACAAGTTCTCTGAAATTAGACTTAAGACAATATACCATAATTTTTTATTTCATTAAAAAATCTCATCATGTCCTTCCTTATGTCGCTGGTAAAAGCAAGCAAACTTCGGTGCAGAAAAGTAGGATGCTTATTTCATTGCACAATTTCCCGATAAAATGACTCATTGGGTTTTACTAATGTTAACGATTTGATTATTTTATTTCCTTAAACAAACCAATTTATTTTACTTCCTTAACCCTGGGCGTGATATCGGTGCAAGCTACAAATTCAATTGATATATTGTTCGAATTATCTGATTAATTTTACTTAATATTCATTTATTTCCGATAAAGGATCAAGGTCGACTGACGATTCGAATCACCTCAGTCACCTATTGCTGCTAAATGAATGGTGGCATACTCAGGTTACAGATATAGGGCAGATTGGCTTTATGGATGGACAACAATTTCGAGGTTGAATTCAAAATTTGGTACTTCTGTCGAAACATCGTAGGAGCATGCTTTTCAGAAAATTCTTCTCTAAGAATATATTTGAAATGGTGCATTCTGACACAAATTTTTTGTCAAAGACGAATAAACATCAAATTTTTAAACTAATTTGAATAGGCATTTAAGACTTGATTCAAAAAATACTTCATATTCATATAACAACGTTACGCTCCCTCGAATTACTTCACACAAACATTACCCCATATTAATTATATAATGGTAAGTTCATACAGAACATGATACGAAGGAAGACATCTATTAAGCTATACACGTATAGTATAGCTGTACAAAACAGTCGAGAGACTTGTGTCATTGTATCACAGGAAATTTATGTTGCAATTGAATCCGGGGGAAATAGAAGATCGTCACAGCAGAACATATGTCATGACATTTAAACATCTTCCCACTAAGTTGTAGGCAGTATTTGAAAAGGCGTCAAGAAAAGATTTTCATTTATAGAACAAGTTCAAGAACTTGGACGAACAAATGGTTTCTTAGCAAGATACGCCCACTTTAAAGTATATTTTCTTTTTTAATACAGGCAGAAATTCTAACATTATTTAGGTCTAATTCAAGTTCAATATAAATGTTCACTCCAAATTTCTTTCAAATCAGATGAAACCTAGTCTCTACTGTATTTACTAGCTAATTTTCATGTGTTTTGACTAGTTCAAGGGCAATAACTCAGATATAGTTCATCGAAAAATCATCAATATTGAACTTGTCCGAGATCTCATAAATATAAATGATCACAGCAAGTTTCATTCAAATCCGATGAAAACTGTAGTCTCTGTCGCGCTCACAAGCAATGGACGGACAACAATATACGACCACATTATAATGTGGGCGTATAAAAAATCTAGATTCGTGGTTGAGATAAAGGTTAATAGAGCGACTAACACAACATGTTTGCATCTTAAGTTGGTATAACCATCCAATGAGATGGTTCAAAAATGTAGAAAAGTGGCCTATAAACAGCCATTATTTTAGTATAATTGAAATTTAGCTACGGCAAATCAAAATCAACATACATTGCTTTGTATTCAGATTTTCTGTTGAGGTCCCTGATTGATAAAATCAAATTTAATCACTTCATTTTGAAACAAACCAGGTGACCATTGCAGTCAGATGTAATTATGAAGTTTATTAAAGCTTGACATTGTGATAAATCCCAAGTTTTAGGGAAAAAAACAATTAACAATATCAGTGGAATGTTTATTATCAGATAAAAACAAATGAGATGTTGCCTATACATAAAGGCATTTTTTCCGAAATAGAAAATACAATTTATACCGGGGCCAGTTTAAGTAGCATTTTTAGTGTGGAGTGAAAGGATGTTTATAAATGCTAATCTAACACTACATGTATTTACAAAATTCTAAATAATGAATATATGGAACTAATACAAAATTTTGAGCTAAATTTGAAAAGATAATGTCACCAAGCACAATATAAACGAAAATCATCAAATCAAAAAAAGTATTTACATTTTATTTCTTTTACATCAAGAAGTCGTAATCTCTTTATCTTGGTACCACTTTGACAATAAATACAAAATGATATAATTCTACACCAGAGGTTGGTTAGTATTATAAAAATAGAGTTAAGTTTACAAAGACTAAAATATTCTTGATTTCTTTTTCTTACACTCTTAATTATTCCAGACATGCTTCTCACAATGTGCAGTTGTCTAAAAGAAATAATAAAAACCAAAAAATTAGAAAACAAACAAATTCTTTAAAAGACAACAATTTTTATGGATATAGACTTCTATTTATGAATTTAAACACAACGTTTCATTACCCATACAGTGATTATCCATAATAATATCCATGATTGTTTCGATTGCAATATTTATAGAAACTTTGCTTCCATGTGATATACTATATTTCATAGATATTTGTAATGACTTAATAATCATGTCAATGGTAAATGGTTTAGGTTTTATTCCCATATGAGATTTTTTGAAATATCCTTGTAGGAAACATAATCAAAAATACAAATCTTAAGAATTACTTACTCCGCATTCCTTTGCATTATCTTTTGAAGCACACCAATATGCTGGTCCAAATGTACACTTTCTTTCTCCTACTATCTGAGGCTTAAACCTTAGAGTGCTGTTTTTTCGGCTTGGTTTTGGACATAAGCTCAGTCTCTGAAGAAGTAAACAAACATGAATAATAGATTGTATTTTTCACTGATACAGACTATTTGAGGAAAGCCTATACGCGACAAGCTTATTTTTTCAGCTTAAACTGATAATGTTTTGAAAGTGAGAACAATTTGAACTTTTATATTTGTGCAATTGATAAAGATATTCTGACAAATGACACAGGAACTGAAATTGGATTCATTAACAGGTGGTTAAATAAAAGTTCATATGAAAACATCATAATATTAGTCATTGTATACATACATGTAGTTGTCAAGTTGCACAATTTACACTATGCTACTCATTCTTTATGACAAAGATTACATAAACTAAATTTCTGATTTCGTTCTTTCCTGTCTATGCTGATTGTCATAATGCAGTGAGTAAAAGATGTGTATAGCAATAGATCTAAAAACAAGTAGACAACATACCTCACAGATTTGTTTAGGATCAACTAATTCAGATAGTAACTGTAGAATGTAGGGTGAATAAGAATCAACAATGGTGTCACACTGAAATAATATATTACCATTAAATTTTCATGAGGAATACACACAAAAATAAAGGAAATTATCACTTTCATGAAAAAAAATGCATTGTCAATGGTTTTTATTTGAACAATTTTAAATCAAGGCGGATTTACTGGTAACCAATGCTAATATAATTACATTCAAAGGCTAAGCCATGTTTTTTCAAATACAATGTTTCTGAACTTGTTAATTTCAATAAGTTTTGATGTAAGATGGAATAAAATTTTGATTAATATTTAATTATACCTGTTTTCTGTACGTTTGTGGTAAAACACTGCAAACTCTTTCTAAGATCATTTCAATATCTTGTTCAGAGGCATTAGTTTTCAAGGCTTCGTCTATATAGGTCACTACTTCCTGACAAACATCACACAATGGTGCATCACTCACTTTATTTATGATAACATGTCTATCATCAACAACTGTTAAAAGAAATATATGATATTATACAGTTCTGACAAGAAAAATATTAATAATGGCTGAAATTTGAGCGGACGTGTTTTACGGGAATCAGGAAGTCATATTGAGTTCTGTACATTTATGAAAAAAAACTTTTAATCAAATTATACCAGTGGAAGCCTAATTTAAATGGGTTCATATTTTCTACAACTATCTTAAAATAAGTATAACACTATTAGATTCTCTAAATAGTTACCTTTCTTTAATGTTTCTTTTAGCTTAGTTTGAGTACATAATCCAATTTTGGTACAAATAACTTTAGGATCAATTTCTTGTTGCAATAATGAGATGATGACTCCAGCATACTGATTAACAAACTGAACACATTCAGTACTGATAGTAGATGGTAAAATATTACAGACACGATCTAAAAATCCCTTGATTTCAGCCTGCAAAATTAAAGATTTGTATTAAAGATAATAATAACAAGCGGTTGCCTAGCAAGATCCGCCCACTTTAAAATATATTTTCTATTTTAACACACACAGAAACTCTAACATTATTTAGGTCTAATTCAAGTTCTCATCAATATGTCACACAAAATTTCATTCAAATCAGAATCCTAGTCTCTATTGCATATACTAGCAAATTTTCATGTGTTTGGACTAAGTCAAGGGCAATAACTCAGATAAAGTTAAAAAAAAAGTTCACTGAAAAATCGTCACTATCAAACTTGTCTGAGATCTCATTAATATAAACGATCATAGCCAGTTTCATTCAAATCTATTGAAAACTGTTGTCTATCGCATTCACAAGCAATTGTGGACGGATGGACGACAATATACGACCATATGTGGGTGTATAAAAACATTTAGTTCATGGTTATACTGCGACAAAAAATTCATAGTTTGCATTAAAGTTCACTGAGTGACAGCAAAATTAATTTGGTATAAAAGTAAAAATAAAACAAACGAGTTGTTAAAAGTAAATCTGATCCTACCGCAGATGCATTATTTCCCAATTCTTTCACCAGTTCACGCATAACAAATTCACAAATAACACATTCTACTGAAGCACTGACTTCATTGACTTCTTGGATTGGTTTGGATTCAGAAATAAGATACATTGGTGATTGAGGATGCACATCAGCTGTTGTCTTTAATACTACTTCCTGTTTAGCTGGACATAATCCTAACTCAGTACATACTTTTACTGGATCCTGTAAACAAATGGCACTAAAACTCTTAGATTTTGCATATGGATTTACTTCTTAAAAACAAAACATAATCTTTAGTCTTAGGTAGAAAGTTATACTTTTTAGCAATGTTTTTTTTTATTAAGGGATAGTAAATAAGCAGACTTGATTATATCTATATAACTAGACTTAAATTAGTTACTCTGTTTGTATGGAATATGGCCAATAGCCATAACTCTTTATTTTATAGATGTAAAATTGAACTGTCTGTAAGCAAAATACTTGTGTTTGGCTTAGATTAATCTACCATCTATAAAATACTTCCTGTAAGTAACATAAGTTTTGATATTTTTCAACATAACGCATAAAGAGGACTGAATTCTTTATGGTCTCATTTTGAACCTAAATCTGTCAATCTGAAATAAAGTCTGTTTAATACTTACCAATTCAGAAGAAATCAGTTGAAATAAAACTGGAGCATATGATTTAACGTATTCTTTACACTACAACATACCAATAAAAAAGATATACGGAAAATTAATTTATTCTTAGAGACAGCTCTAAGTTCTTTCAGGTTAAAATATTTCATTCCTATTTTTCTGAAACGCATTGATTGCTTGTTGAAACCATGAGATAATTTATCTTAATGCTGCTGTTAAAGATATGGCATTGTTGTAAAAAAATACAAAGTGGTAAAATGAGACTTACCAGACCGGCTGACTGACCCAGTAATGTACACACTTCATCATTTAAAAAATTCACAATCATATTCTATAATAAAGTTTTAATACATAAAGCCACAGAATGTTTTTCTTCATGAATAAAGTCCTCAAGCTTAAATTTGCTGCATTCAAAATATTTTTAACAAGGGAAAACACTCTTGTCTCTTAAATAAAATCATCATTGATTATGTCATTTTTAAAATTTACTGCAGTTCAATAAATATTTTCATTACATAATTACCTGGACCTCAGGATTCCTGTCTAAATTTCGGATTTCAGTTACAGCACTTTTACATACACCACAATATTCACCTGAAGCTGAGGCCTGAAAAATAACATATCAAAGTTTATTTTCTGTATAGGAGAAATCAAACTTTCTTTAAAAAGCTAAAAACATAAATTTGCAGCAGCAATATGAAACAAATGCTGGAATAACAACTGGACACTGCACTCATACTCATATTCATGTATTTGAAGTATTGATGTTCAGTTGATCATACAAACATTCAGCATGATGATTACACAAATGTTCAGATGATCAAACGCATGTTCAGGTGATCACCCAAATATTCAGATGATCACACAAATGTTCAGATGATAACACAAAAGTTCAGATGATAACACAAACGTTCAAATGATCACACAAATGTTCAAATAATCATACAAATGTTCAGATGATCATACACATGTTCAAATGATCACACAAATGTTCAAATGATTACATAAATGTTTAAATGATTACACAAATGTTCAGATGATCATACACATGTTCAGTATATCATATTGATATTAAGATAATCTTACTAATGTTAAACTGTTCATAATTTCAAATTATATAGAAAAATTACCTGATTTACAAGTTGTTGAAAATGGATTAAGATATTTTCATGAGCTTGGTTTGGACATAAATTTAATGACTTACAAACATCTCCCTATAAAATAATAATACTATTTTGTGTTAAAAAGCAAATGTTTATCAAATATTAGAAACTGAAACAATGAGTATTAACAGAACTTCTGTCAAAAAAACAAATTTTGAAAGTGTCCTACTATAATTTTGGATGTAGTAAGGTAAGAGTGTGGTTGTAGTTATTATTTTAAAAAAAACTTTTCATATTGAAAAGTAACCATGCCAGGTCATTGAGGCTGTCAATTAAAAAATATCATTTTTTCTGATAAAGATATACATTAAATCACTACATACATTCCCATAAGTATTTAACCAATAGGAAAACTGAAGATAAAACATTCATTATTGTTTATACAAGTTCACCAAGAATTCTTTTGTTGGTATCAAGTATAAGAAATATAACCAAAAGGAATCAATATAACAGATTAAAAGGTTCACAGATAAGACAATAATAAAAATAAAACTTACAAATTCATTAGCCAAGTATTTGAATACAATAGGTGCATATTGATCAACCAAAACTTTACACTGAAAATTATTATTAATTACACATTAGGAAAGAAATTCCACTGAATGTAACTGTACAAAGTCTTAATGAGTCATGGCTGGCCTAAGCATCATAAAGTATTATGGTTTTGATGTGATAGGGCAATTAGACTTGTAAACAGTTTTGGATATAAATACACCCTGGAAGTCTCTTGAGCCCCATCTTATACAATTTTCCAATCCAAACAATAAAACCTGGGGTAAAAATCACCACTTGGTGGAAATAGAAATATATTTAGGACAAATACTATGGAACTACAATTAATCATAAATTACTTACTACTCCTTCAAAGCCACCTAATTTGGCACAGAGTTCATAAAATGTTTCCACAAATTCCTCCTGAAAAAACAATTAAAGATAAATCTATTCAACTGATCAACTTATTATTACGTATTTCGACTTTGTCGAAAACGTATTGTAATCGTTCGGATTATTTTATTTTTTTTTTTTTTTTTTTTTTTTTGTAATTCTTGGATGAGTTTGCAGACAAACTGGTAAAAGGTGCAGAAATTCTAAATCTACAGTTGATCTTAGAATGATTTCTATTATCAAATAAAACAAAACCGGAAGTTCTATCTCTGACAGGAAGTGAGAACCGGAAGTTCAGGTTTTTTTGCTTTAGCAAGTTTATTTTCAGTTCGATTTTGACCGGATTTTCAGATTTGAAAACTTCAATGTATTTGTCAACTAACAATTATAGGTTTTATGCAATTAGGCTAAATATTTTACCCACGATTTGCAATTCAATATTCAAGGGTCATCGGCAAAAATTTCAGACCGTGATTTCTCCTTTAATATAAATGGTAAAATTTTGAAACTTTACCAGTTGATAGGCGATATGTTTATAATTTTTGAAAAAATGTGAAAATAAAAATTCCACTTCCGGTTTAGCCTCAAATGACGTAATTACGTAACTTCCGGTCTATAACTGCTAGGTGAAAAGTGAAAACTGTTTTATAAATAACTTGTCAATAGTAATTGATTTGACCTAAATAATTAGGTCAAGCTGCCATATCGGCCGCCATTTTGAATTTTCGTTACAATTCTTAAATCCGAAATTCAGACACTACTGATAGACCGATTTTGATGAAATTTAGCACATAGATACAATGGATCATTATCTACCTTTTCTTGGAGACCGATTTTCGAATTTCGTATTTTCTTTCGAATTATTTAAATTTCGATTTTTTCAAAATTAGGTCACTTTAACGGGTACGGAAGGTGTGACCCACTTAATCTATGACCTTGAAAATTAGGTCAAATAATATTCAATATATTGTCTACAAGTAGATATTTTTTAATTTGGCTTACTTAAAAAATTCATAGAGTTAAGTGTACTTAAAGACAGCAAAAATTGATAATTTTCATATTTTCGCCATCATTAACCGTTACGGAAGGTGTGACCTAATTATTTTATGACTTTGAAAACTAGGTCAAATGATATTCAATATATTGTCTAGATGTAGGTAATTGCAAATTTAGCCTACATAATATTTTAAGGCTCTCGAAATACGTTCATAATTGTAAGCAATTCTAGTTATTACTTTTATCGAGAGAAGTTGAGCTTAAAGGGAAATTAAGTCTTGAATATATGTATATAGCATTCAAATCTATTAGAGATGTACAACAATAGCAACAGATAGCAAACTTGTCTCTTTAATAATCAACCACTTTCAAGATTTTCAGCAGAGATATGGAGTAAGAACAATTTACCTGATTCTAAATATTTTAACTGCAGTTAGACCAATATAATGGTGACCTACCTCTGTTTTGTTGGAGAGTATTACATCACGTAAATCATTAAAGAAAGCTGTACAATCATCACAAAGTTTATCATTAGCTGGTGTTTCTTTAGCTACTTCTACAGCTGCTTCCTTCTATATACAACAGATACATTTACAGTGTGTCAAAAACAGTTTTTTTTATATTCAGCCAGTCAACAACAGTTTTTTTATATACAGGCAGTTAACAACAGTTCATTATTTACACTGTGTCAAAAACAGTTTTTTATATACAGGCAGTCAACAACCATTCATTATTTACAGTGTGTCAAAAACAGTTTTTTATATACAGCCAGTCAACAACAGTTCATTATTTACAGTGTGTCAAAAACAGTTTTTTATATACAGCCAGTCAACAACAGTTCATTATTACAGTGTGTCAAAAACAGTTTTTATATACAGTCAACAACAGTTCATTATTTACAGTGTGTCAAAAACAGTTTTTATATACAGTCAACAACAGTTCATTATTTACAGTGTGTCAAAAACAGTTTTTTTATATACAGCCAGTCCACAACAGTTCATTATTTACAGTGTGTCAAAAACAGTTTTTATATACAGGCAGTCAACAACAGTTCATTATTTACAGTGTGTCAAAAACAGTTTTTATTTACAGGCAGTGAACAACAGTTCATTATTTACAGTGTGTCAAAAACAGTTTTTATTTACAGCCAGTCAACAGCAGTTCATTATTTACAGTGTGTCAAAAACAGTTTTTATATACAGCCAGTCAACAACAGTTCATTATTTACAGTGTGTCAAAAACAGTTTTTATATACAGTCAACAACAGTTCATTATTTACAGTGTGTCAAAAACAGTTTTTTATATACAGCCAGTCAACAACAGTTCATTATTTACAGTGTGTCAAAAACAGTTTTTATATACAGGCAGTCAACAACAGTTCATTATTTACAGTGTGTCAAAAACAGTTTTTATTTACAGGCAGTGAACAACAGTTCATTATTTACAGTGTGTCAAAAACAGTTTTTATTTACAGGCAGTCAACAACAGTTCATTATTTACAGTGTGTCAAAAACAGTTTTTATATACAGGCAGTCGACAACAGTTTATTATTTACACTATGTCGAAAACAGTTTTTTATATACAGGCAGTCAACAACAGTTCATTATTTACAGTGTGTCAAAAACAGTTTTTATATACAGGCAGTCCACAACAGTTTATTATTAACACTGTGTCGAAAACATAAATGTGTGGCTGATGGATTTAAATTTCAACCAGCTAAAGCCTTTTTTTATACACAAAATGTAAACAAATATTTGATATGTGATGGGGTCTAGTTCACATGTGTTAGTGAAAAAAAGTCATACTTACAGATATTTCTTGTGGGCGTTCAGTACCAATACATAATCCAATCAATTGACATACCATCTGACTAGTCTATAATAAACATCATTAATTTAATTCAGTGGTGGTAACATTATGTTAACATATATTATTTATTATATTATATATAAATAATATATTATATATATATATATTAGAAAAGAAATGAAATGGCTAATCCAAAAAAAAAAAAGGAATAAATACTAAGCACTTACCATTTCTTCATTCTTAATTAAGGTTAAAATACCATCTATATTATTCTTGACGGCATCTTTACACTGAAAAAATAGATATAAATATTAATTTATAGTTAAAGGGAGCAGTAAGCAAAATTTTCATTATCAAAAAATACCTGAAAATAATTTCAAAATATGCTATTTACATCTAAGTATTCACTAAATCAATTTGAATTTGTTTTAAAAGAGTTAATTTTAGATGAAGTGCAATTAGTAAGTAGATAAAACTGGTTTTAGCGTCTCTCAGTAGTTAAAATAATTTTGGTGTTAAAAAATCAAACTGTTCTCTAAATCTTAGTATATAGTTTCACGTATTTTCAGCAAAAAAATTATAAAAATTTTGAACCTAGGAAATATACTGAATCCTCTATAAAGAAAAAAAAACTGCTTTTTCAGAACAGAATAAAGGCAACAAACAAATTTTAAGTATGATGTGACTGCTTGTAACATATATTCATTATGGTATGATGAAATAATTTAAGATTTTCAATGTCAATGTTTCATAAGTACTTACTTGAGCTCCTTTCACATGAGAAGGCATGATATGACAGGCTTTGGCAATCAAATTGGACATTTCATCCTGTAAAGAAAAATATCTCTTTAGGTAAAAACTAGAGGTAAACTCTAACTGTATAATTATATTCTAGTATCAAGAGTGAAGAAGTTCAGAAAATATAATATTTTGTTTGTGTGTGCCCAAAACCAAATACTAATTAGGTCAAATAAAATTTATGATGATAATTATGAAAGTCTTCCTGTTTTCTGAAAACTGAAATGACTGGAGTTTTACATCCTACTCTTCAGCTTAGTCTTCGGCTAATGAAGACGGCAACACTGCATAGTCCATGAGGGAAATTTTGACAGGACAGCTGCATAGGCCAACTCTTTTCTCGAGGGATCTATTTTGGGTATCTTAGTAAGGTTTTACACAGAATCTATTTCAATAAGTAGTGTCTATTAAAGATTAGAAAAAAAACTTACATCAGTAGCTTTACTCTTGATCAACTGTCGAACATTGCTTACCATCAATTGACAAACAGTACATGATGCTTCCTGAAAATGTATATTAATTATGCATATATTCGTATATCTCATTGATATACTGTACTCAATCATGATTATTATACTTCCTTATATGAAAAGTTCAATAGCTGCTACAAATGTATTGTCAATATATTATGTTGAATTTCAAGTACTAGTACCTGTATTGTACTGAGGATTTGGATCATTAGAACAGAAGTTCTTTATTCAAAATTAATAAAAAAGAAAAATCATTCTCAGATTTTTCATGTTACTTGAATAGATATTATGACTTTAATAGTATATAATTTCAGTCAATTCATCAATACCAAATATGTAAACATGCTTCTCATGCTTGGTTTCAGTTTGTATCAGACTCCGCTGATCTTGAAAAAGGCACAGCTGTTAATGTTAATGACAAAGATCAGCTCTGGTAGACAGAATCAAAAATAGTATATACTAGAAACAAATTCCAAAGATATTAGGCTACTACTCACAGCTTTTACTCCAACAGCCATTTGTTTGGTCCATACAGTATCCATACAGTGTTTGACAGCTCCACATTTCTTGGCATAATGAAGATTGGTACACCAAAATATTGGTCCTTTTTCACAATGATTATCATCTAGATATTCATTTGCACAAACTGAAAGCAAATTACATGATTAGTTAGGAAAACATCTTATCTTCAGTGAAATTTGTGAGATGGCATCTTAATATAAGCCCATACAGTAGAACCTGTAAGCAGAGACAACTCAAGGGAATATTCAAAAACAGTCTCTTAACAAAGGTGGTCTCATACGAGAGGATTGGTTCATTACTCAGCACCATATAAAAAAATACAACTTAAGGTTGGCTATTTTTGTGAAATGAGAGAATAAAAAAACAATTCAGGGCTCTATGTGGTTTTTGAAATGCCCTATCTACCGGTCATGCATTTGATTAATTACTTAATATTAACAGCAATAGTTGAAAGTGTAGGCCTAGGCTTTCAGTTTCAATTTATAATAAAAATAGAATATGACTCAAGAGCTCAAGCAATTTAAAAAAAAAAAAAAAAAAAACATATATAATGTCACCATTTATAACAAGTTTATTAATTGCTTAATATTTCTGACATTTTTCTATACAGAAAAATAACTTGTATTATCTGAGATATCTGAATGCATTCAGCTAAGTCTGACAGTGACATATTCATAACTTTTGAGAAGAGTTCTCAGTAATCTCAGACTCAGGTGATATAGGCCTAATTATGACCTTACTACATTTTACACTACACCCTATCTATCTACAGATAAAGATAAATAATGTTGTCATCAATCCCAAGGTAACCTTAAAAATTCTGGGTCTTGGATAATATATAAAATGAGAATAGTAGACGGAATTGCGATTCTGTAAACGTTTTGAATATGATTGTTGTCAGCCAGTAGGCAGTGGGCTGCTGCAGTTCTTGAAGTGAAACAGTCCATTTTTTAGGTCCAGTGTCATTACATCATTTATCAGACAGTTTAAGCCACTTACCAATTCCCAAAATAGCCACTAGAATTAACAACTTCATGATTACTGCTTTCCAGTCAAACAGGGTGTAAAATTATTGGTAAAGTTCTTTTAGTTTTTAGTTCCTTATGAATAAATAGTCACGAGTCATATGACTTGTTTATAGTCACAGTGACGGTGAACGATTTTAAATACTTTTCATTGGATATTATCATTCACCTTGTGTAGTCTCGATTATCAATTATGTTATTTTCATTTTTACAAAATGCGACATGAAGAGCAAGGCTTGGTGCATCACTGATATAACGGCGATAGAATCAATGGGTGTCTTTACGTAACTTTAACTAACAGTAACGAAATACCTTAGGGCACATATATTTATAATTTTGATAGCGCAGCCCCGCATGAAGTACGAAAATTCATTTGATTGTGGCTACAAAAACAATTTGTTTTTTTTCCCGACAAATACTTCATTACCTTTATAAGTATTTATTCATGCTATTATTAGGCTATATATAAATCTTTCAGAGATATATTTTCTCTAATGTCCTTTTATTTACTTCATTTAGACCAAAACCCTTTGAATGATTTGTAATGAATGGGATTTTTCATCCTACTCTTCTGTATCTAGTTGCGCAAATCTGGGAATTTTCAAAGACATTGGCATTGATTACTCTCTTTTTTCAATATCCAAATGTTAAGCCCGAAGGGATCTTGTAGCACACGGGACGTCAGTGTAGGCCTATTGTCCTATCCAGACGGTTTTTCCATTACCGTATCAGCTCCTCCAACCTTTCTGAAACTGTCAAACTACCTTTAACACACTGACATTGAATCGAATATGTGAAACAGAAACAATGAGATCGGATGTACAGAATTGACATGAGAAATATCTTGTTACAAAAGGTCTTAAGTCTACAAATCCGGTTTTTCTTCTATTCATTGAATAGTTAGTCATACCTCTTAAATTGAACACAAATTAAATTCTCTAAAGTTGACCAATAAGAGTAGGACCTTTTATTTTTTTGACTTAGGCCCACGTACTGTTAAATTTCTTTTACAAATAAAAGAATTTATAAATTTACATGTACAAGTAATTAATTTCCCAAAAAGTTTAAATAATTTTATTGGCCAAGTTGGAGAAGTTTTATGTTCATTTTGGGAAGTAGAATTCTAGAGAGATGCCAAGAAACCCAACATTTCCTTCACTAAAAAAAATACAGAAATCATTAGTGTAATGATATATTTTTAATGAATAATGATTATATAATAGCTTACATATTACACAATACATGAAACATACATAAGCACATATACTACAAAATGTCAAATTTATCATTTAAACTCCCAAGTCAATTCTAATCCAATGTAACTAATGTAGGCTGCTGCTTGTTTATCAAATTTATTGTGTTCAGTCTACCATTCAGATTAAAAAAATCAATCCAGATTTTCCATTAGTTAAATTTCAACTTATATATTGAACTAGAATATTGCAAACAAGACCATACAATTTGAAAAGAGATAATCATGACCTTGTGAGGGCCAAGTCATCAAAAAAAGAGCATTGAAAATTCTTTGTTTAAAAACACCAAGACAATTAATTTGTTTTGTGTACATTTTGATGATTGTAGATATTTACTGCATTCCATGTGGCTTCTTTCCACCATGAAATTCTTCAATACATAAATGACAGCTCCAATTTCCTAAAATAAAACACATAAACAGTTATACAGATAATTATCTCAAATTTAATTTAAACTTTTCCACGAACAGAAGAGTTTTTATGCTCGTTTAATTTTCTTTCATTTCTACCTTGTGATTCACATTATTGTGCCCAAGGCTAATATGACAAGAAAAACAGTATTCTCTTGTTTGTTATTTCTGTTAAAAAATCTGTTATTTTTCTGTAATTTTTTTCTTCTTTTGAACTAGTTGCTTTATTTATTTACTATTACAAAAGTATGTTTTTCATATATATTTTAACTCTCTGTTACTAACCTTCTGGTGGTTCTTGTAATGGTGGATTTAAACAATACATATGATAACCTCTATCACAATCATCACAAAACAATAACTGATCCTGAATATTATAATAAATCATATCAGATAATTAATAAATACTAACCAATATTATTTACTTAATAATATAAAAGCAATAAGATGTTAGACATACTAAAATATTTCAGTCTTTTTAAAATATATTTAACATAAAAGTTTGAAAAACTGAAGTTAAATTCATGTGACTGATTCTTTATTTCAATTTAATCACAGATAAACCTAGTCCTTGATATATATATTCTGAAAAGCACTTATGGTGACTATCTCAATACTTTTGAGAATATGAAATGTTTTGAGTATTTAGTTTGTAAAGCACAGATAAATATCCTAGAACATGCTTTGTCTCTACTTACATCATTGTCTGAGGTGCCACAAAGTCCACATGATTTACATTCTATACATTGCCAGGGATATTTCTTTACTGATATTATCATATTATCAGTAAACTGTAAACAAGATGGATGACCTGGAAAATAAAGCAAAAATTGTACATACGTCAACTGAGGAAATTCACACAAATCAGTAATTTTTCCAGCAAATTTTAGCAAATGACTTAAAACTTAATGTTTTAGCAGTCTGATATTTCCATATTTCTGTATCCTTTTCTTACACAAGACTACCAAAAAGACTTGAATATTGTAGAATAATTTGTTTTCAAGAAGTCCATATATGAGAATTCGTTTGTATTCTCGATTGAATTGATAACCCTTGAGAATTAAGCTTAAACCGAGGGTCAATAATTCACAAGTAATGTTCAGTTATCATTGCTACCATAGTGAAGTTAATAAACTTACCAGATCTACCACAATCACTACAAGAAACTAAATCTTCCGCTTGATTTGTCTTTTTATTTTCACCTTGATCACCCAGGCAAAAGTCACAATAATTATTAGGTGACGGCTTCGATGGTTCTATAACAGGCTCTGGTGGTGGGGGGACCACTACAACTGGAGCACGAGCTAAAACACAAATTAATAATAACACAGTTTACTTCATGGTTTATTTGAAACCGATATTACTATTATAAATGTAGCCCTATAGGTCTTTGTGAAAACATTGCAAAAAGTCTTTTTTTCAATAGGGCAGATAATTCGTAATTTACAATACCACTTTTACAAAGAATGTAGAACAATTCAGTGAATAGATACAAACCTTTTGATTGTCTTGTTGCTTTAGGTGAAGAAATAACATCTTCATCAGCCATGCTGTTATGGAAATGTGTATAATGGTAAGCTAATCCAGGTCGAGTTTTATAACGGGCACCACAAGCTGTTAAATATCAACAAAAATATTTCTCAATGTAAATTTTTGCATTAGAACATTACTAGTAAATGATGCAGATTTTCACCAGTAATATTAAAAATACATAAAATCATAGGTCTGTCATAGTCATATCAAGAGAATATCTAAAATGAATTGTTGTTGATACTATTCAGTAACAGATTTAAATAAGCTATGGTTTGTTTCTGAAACCATGCTATCCTTCAGAAAACCTCGATTTTTGTTCAAATGATGAAAAATAAATATTGTTTAAACCATACTTTTCAGTTGGTGTTGGTACTATGATGAACTTTTTAGGCACATGGAAGACTGCAAAGCCATTCTGTATGTAATGGGGAAAATTGACAACAATTCTAATTACCTTCACAAGAATAAGGTTTATCTTTATCATCAGTTAAAGAGTCCTGATGAACATTTCTTCTTCCTCTCCCTCTGCCAGGACCCTGCATAAATCAAGTTTATTACATTCTTTCTTTGCATTGATAAAATTTTACTGTATGGATATGACAGCAATCAAAGTTAGACAGGACCATGTCCTTGTGTATTGGGCCTAATTCTGACCCATTATATAGTAATCTAAATTTTATGGTACTTTCTGTAATGATTGCTATAGTTGATGTGTGTGTTTTAGGATGTTTCTAAAAAATAAAAAAATAGTTAAAAATTCACAATAAATACCTTTTTCTTTTTCTTTTTAATAATAGTTTCCTCGTAATCACTTATGTCTGAATTATCATCTACCATTTCACCAGCATCTGGTGGGTCACTTATAACATCATAATCTTCATAATACCATCTATCTTGTGAATCATTCCTTATTATATCAGTATGGGAATGTAAACTCTCTTCTTCTACAGTATTTTGAACATCTACAAGAGAATAAAAACAATGAAAATTCTGTCTACATTATAAGTTATAATGACCGTGATTCAGTAGTCAATTTTATGGTTCAGTATAAATAGATTTTCCAAGATTTAACACTACCGTAGAAGATTACAATAATAACAACATGTTGATATTGATTACAAAAATAACAACTAGAATTGCTTACAATTATGAACGTATTTCGAGAGCCTTAAAATATTATGTAGGCTAAATTTGCAATTACCTACATCTAGACAATATATTGAATATCATTTGACCTAGTTTTCAAAGTCATAAAATAATTAGGTCACACCTTCCGTAACGGTTAATGATGGCGAAAATATGAAAATTATCAATTTTTGCTGTATTTAAGTACACTTATCTCTATGAATTTTTTAAGTAAGCCAAATTAAAAAATATCTACTCGTAGACAATATATTGAATATTATTTGACCTAATTTTCAAGGTCATAGATTAAGTGGGTCACACCTTCCGTAGCCGTTAAAGTGACCTAATTTTGAAAAAATCGAAATTTAAATAATTCGAAAGAAAATACGAAATTTGAAAATCGGTCTCCAAGAAAAGGTAGATAATGATCCATTGTATCTATGTGCTAAATTTCATCAAAATCGGTCTATCAGTAGTGTCTGAATTTCGGATTTAAGAATTGTAACAAAAATTCAAAATGGCGGCCGATATGGCAGCTTGACCTAATTATTTAGGTCAAATCAATTACTATTGACAAGTTATTTATAAAACAGTTTTCACTTTTCACCTAGCAGTTATAGACCGGAAGTTACGTAATTACGTCATTTGAGGCTAAACCGGAAGTAGAATTTTTTTTTTCACATTTTTTCAAAAATTATAATCATATCGCCTATCAACTGGTAAAGTTTCAAAATTTTACCATATATATTAAAGGAGAAATCACGGTCTGAAATTTTTGCCGATGACCCTTGAATATTGAATTGCAAATCGTGGGTAAAATATTTAACCTAATTGCATAAAACCTATAATTGTTAGTTGACAAATACATTGAAGTTTTCAAATCTGAAAATCCGGTCAAAATCGAACCGAAAATAAACTTGCTAAAGCAAAAAAACCTCAACTTCCGGTTCTCACTTCCTGTCAGAGATAGAACTTCCGGTTTTGTTTTATTTGATAATAGAAATCATTCTAAGATCAACTGTAGATTTAGAATTTCTGCACCTTTTACCAGTTTGTCTGCAAACTCATCCAAGAATTACAAAAAAAAAAAAAAAAAAAAAAAACTAGAATTGCTTACAATTATGAACATATTTCGAGAGCCTTAAAATATTATGTAGGCTAAATTTGCAATGACCTACATCTAGACAATATATTGAATATCATTTGACCTAGTTTTCAAACTCATAAAATAATTAGGTCATACCTTCCGTAACGGTTAAAAATGGCGAAAATATGAAAATTATCAATTTTTGCTGTATTTAAGTACACTTATCTCTGTGAATTTTTTAAGTTAGCCAAATAAAAAAATACCTACTCGTAGACAATATATTGAATATTATTTGACTTAATTTTCAAGGTCATAGACTAAGTGGGTCACACCTTCCGTAGCCGTTAAAGTGACCTAATTTTGAAAAAATCGAAATTTGAATAATTCGAAAAAAAAATACGAAATTTAAAAATCGGCCTCCAAGAAAAGGTAGATAATGATCCATTGTATCTCTGTGCTAAATTTCATCAAAATCGGTCTATCAGTAGTGTCTGAATTTCGGATTTAAGAATTGTAACAAAAATTCAAAATGGCGGCCGATATGGCAGCTTGACCTAATTATTTAGGTCAAATCGATTACTATTGACAAGTTATTTATAAAACAGTTTTCACTTTTCACCTAGCAGTTATAGACCGGAAGTTACGTAATTACGTCATTAGAGGCTAAACCGGAAGTGGAATTTTTTTTTTCACATTTTTTCAAAAATTATAAACATATCGCCTATCAACTGGTAAAGTTTCAAAATTTTACCATTTATATTAAAGGAGAAATCACGGTCTGAAATTTTTGCCGATGACCCTTGAATATTGAATTGCAAATCGTGGGTAAAATATTTAACCTAATTGCATAAAACCTATAATTGTTAGTTGACAAATACATTGAAGTTTTCAAATCTGAAAATCCGGTCAAAATCGAACTGAAAATAAACTTGCTAAAGCAAAAAAACCTGAACTTCCGTTTCTCTCTTCCTGTCAGAGATAGAACTTCCGGTTTTGTTTTATTTGATAATAGAAATCATTCTAAGATCAACTGTAGATTTAGAATTTCTGCACCTTTTACCAGTTTGTCTGCAAACTCATCCAAGAATTACAAAAAAAAAAAAAAAAAAAAATAAAATAATCCGAACGATTACAATACGTTTTCGCCAAAGTCGAAATACGTAATAAAATAATCCGAACCATTACAATACGTTTTCGCCAAAGTCGAAATACTTAATAACCTGATTTCAGAATTATCTTAAAGCTGTTGATAACAGGATTAACACTAACCTGATTCTGCAATATCAACATTCCCACTTTTTCCAGATGTAAGTTGAGAAAAGAAGGAATGTTTTTTCTTCTTCCATCTTTTAGAAGGGTAGGAGTATAACTGACCATGTTTTTGTCCTATAAATTATAAATCAAACAAAATTAATCCTTTATAACAAACAATTTGATTATAGAATCAAGTTAATATCATAAACTACAAGAATAATTGTTAAGATATAATGGATTAAAGAGCATACATACCAGGCATTCTGTGAAAGTATGGATGCCACAGACTTGTATGGTTTTGAGCAACTCCAGTTTGTGAATCTAAAAAGGGCATTCTCATTTTCCTTTCCATTGACAATCTTGTGTTACAGCTGGCTGTTTGTTCAATTGCCTCTTTATATAGCTGTTCATTACCAATGCTACAAGGGAAAAAAAGGGTTGAATCATTTTAGACTAGCCTGGTTACTGGTAGCTGTAGCCTTTTTATTCACAAGCTTACACTAAAAAGGGAGCAATCATAAACTAGTGAGTTGGGGCAAAAAATTATTTGCATGGAGATGTGTCAGAGCAGCAGTTTGTTAAATTATCTGATAATTTAAAAAAAACACAAAGAAAAAATAGGGTAAAATTCGAGAACTTCTAAACAATTAGAGTATTTCGGACTAAATTATGACAAAAAAAAAGTAGACCGGCACCAGAAATGCTGAGATAGATATCATCCTAGAACCCCAATCTGCCTAACATTCAGCTTTTGAAATGATAAATGCTACACCTGAGATGTTTTAATTATTTTCAAATCATTTCAATACATAATATATTAGGAAGGTACCTTTTAATTGGCAAGACCGTCTGTTCGGTTTCAATCGCAGCCATGTTCTTGTTCTATATCTTCGCCTCCCTCAAGGGAGAACCGTTGAACCTTTCAGCTACAACGTGGATAACATCAATATATAAATCAGCTACAATGTTATTACAACATACAGAGTTCAAACACTGTTAGTAACGTTTAACATACAACACCAACTATAACTATGCACTATACACAAAAGGGTAAAATATCAAAAATCACAACATAAAAGGTGGAAGTCACGTCAAATCAGATATGTTTGTTGGTGATGTATTTGGCATTAGATTTTCTGTGGCAGAAGAATCAATGGGTTTGGGGGTTGATTCGTATTGAGTTCATATGTCTGTTGCTTCTTTCAAAGATTCAAGATGGCGTCCTATCATCACGTGTTGGTCAGCAGAGTTTTTAACACAATACCGTACTTTTTGCCCAGTTTCCACACATCTATTATGCCCTACAAAACCTTTTGGTTCATCCTACTGATAGACTTTGTCTTCACACCGATAAAATTGGTGCAAGGTGAAGATTAAAAGATAAAATTTGGCTTTTTTAAAAAAAAAAAAAAAAAATAAAAACGAGAGCGGTCTAGTGACACGTCCGTGCTGTGCAAGTGCTGTTGGTTTCTTTGTTACTATTTTAAATTGAGTGATCCCCCTTACTTATCAATAGTCCGAACGAAATATGTATATTATTGTTTCAATAATTATTGTAGTTGTGTTTTAAAATGAATGGAAATATAAACATAATTATGTTACTTATTTTTCTCCATTTGGCAATCGACATGACAAAGACATCAATGTGGGTACTGGGTCCTATCGAGTGTTTAATTACGATGGGTGCTAGTACCCTTCTGACCACTCCGACACGCTAAATATAGACTAAAAAGATACGAAAATCCAGTTTTCAGAATTCAAATCAGTCCTGGACTGGATAAAAAATATGAATGTCATCACTGCCAAGCCGTTGTTGACATTTTCATGGAAATTTTTGACGTTTAATTATTATATTTTTAACTTCATTCCTGTCGGAAATTTTAACCGCAAAGAATTTTGACTGTTTAAAATTGGCAAATTTTTAGTCATCTTGGCACCCTACCAAAAATGCAACCGCCAACCCCATAGTTTTCTACCAATAGGGATAGGCTACATATTATTATAATTTATAATTATATGTCTTGCTAAATATAAAAATGTATAGAGACTCCCACACCTATGCGCGCAATTATTTTATATAATATTGATTATCTTCTACTTTCTTGATTACAACAGTTATTTCAGTCGATAATGTTTATTCTGTGTATAGGTCATGCAAACGGTCAGTAGGTCAATGAATGTGTGACGTACTGCATTGACCTACTTTTTACCATTTACTCAGGGTCATAGAAATAGAGCATAGATTACGGTTTAAATAATTTGCCAAATTTTCGTGCAATTTGTCTTATGCCAACTTATTAACAAATATATCCTCACTAAGTTAATTTTCAGAGGCGATATTTATATATATGTATTTGATTATTATCCAATTAAGTAACCTTGGAATCATTATTTTATTTGGCTATATTACTTGCATTGAGTGCGGCAATTTGGCTTAGTTCACTAACGTACGACCTAGCGTCTACTTCAACTTTGACATGTCCTAATTCGCCGCAATGGGAAGTTAATTGATTATTTTCCTTGTAATTGTGTTCAGATTGACAATTGTTTTGTCAATTGATTTTAAAACTGTGAAATTTCGGAAATCCTTTCGTGTTTATGTCATATCCAAGTGTGAAATTTCAATTTAGATTTGACAGTGGGAACTATTTTGTTGGGCTCATTAATAATGTTATAATCAGGAAGCAGCCATCATGGAGTCTTGATTTCCGTAAAGGAATTTAGTGTGATAAATTTGTAGATCTGTTTACATAATATGATTGGATTCAGTATCTTTAAAAGATGTAATTTTTGAAACATTAGATGTGTCTGTTTCGTGCAATCTCAAGAATTAACATAAAATGTAGATGTTTTCTGTGTTGACACGACCTTAAATTCCATTCATTTCAATGATTTGGATTGTGAACCCAAGTGGACAAATTTTAAACATTCACAGAATCTAGAGGCTTAATCAGGTGCAACTACCCCGTTTAAAGAGTACCCAACCAAGATCTTACACTAAGTCAATGTAAGATTTTAGTGGCAAAGATTAAAGATAATTTCGTATACTGATTTATGTATGGATTGGAAACCTGGAAAGTGGTTAAAATCTAGGCCTAGTTAAACTACTAGAGTTTTGTTAGCAAAAACTTATGCTTGGTTAATGTTTTGAATACCAAAAAAGTGATTTTAAAGAAGATAAGGATCTTTTGCTTTATCATATTGATAACTTTAATAACCAACAGCAAGCAGAGGTTGAATATAGGCCTATTCAATATTGCATAAGGCCAAGGGTGAAAACCACCATAGAGTAGAGAGTTTCAAAAATGGCTAATAAAATCAAAGGATTGGTTAGCAAAAACAAAAGACGTTTTCAAGACTTTGGTTATGATTTGGATTTGACGTGTATCCTTTTAAAACAAATGTATTTTTGTTATTATTACATATTGCCTTCAAGAAGACACCCACAAAATAGGTGTTTTAAGATCAAGTCATGTGTATGTCATGATCATACTTACTGTTCTCTTACATGTTTTAGTTTTATGTTAATCATTTATGTCTTCTCCCCTGTCTGTCCGTCTATATTTGTTTTGGGTACAACAGAAGCTAAAATTTCAATCGATTTTGATTGAACTTGATTTGGTTGTGAACATTGGAATTCATAAGACAGCGGTCAAGTTCGAATTTGACGATTTTTCAGTGTTCATGAAAAGCTATCTAATGTTCAAGGCTTAGTATTCTACAATAAGATGTCACTTAGTGTAAGCTTAACTTTTCACTATGGAAGGATGTCTTTAAATGGTTGACATTTTTGGGTTGATTTGTGTCATTTATATGTGAATATTCTTAAGAACTATTGCATGAAAATGGTATAGTCCCTTCCAATATAAGGCAGAAAATACAACAAGAATTTGGTCAGTGGAGAAGTATCATAACTTTCCTTATGGATACAGGACATCTCTGACAAAATTTGCTACAATCTCACTTTTCAAAGACTGTTTGTTATAATTTATTTCATCTTTAAAAGACTAGAAAGAAAGACATTTTTAAAGGAAATAGGACTACTTTTTCAAATCAACTTTTGAAAACAACTCTGACAACTGTATATAATCTTACTCAAACAATTATTGGGTATTAATTAAAATATCACTTTTGTGTTAACTATTCAATGGGACTAGTTAAAGGCTTAGATGATTTGAATTAAATTAAATAGTCAATTTAGAAAGTGGTTGGAGTTTGATTGTTCCAGGGAGCCGCGGTGGCTCAGTGAGTTAGATGCTTGCTCGCTTACCTGATGGTCCAGGGTTCAACCTCAATAAAGGTCGAAATGAACGTTTCGATTTTTCAACCCTTATAGTGATGCAAGTCGGAGGGGCTGACATGGTAAAAGCTTCTAGTTGTTCTGATGGGACTATAAACTGAGGCCTGTGTACTAGTCTACAGGATGTGTACATTAAAGATCCCTTGATTGTTGGAAATTGTAAGGCTAATGCCGCTGTCCTGACAAACTTTCGCTCATTACACCTGGCATAGTGTTGCCAGTCTTCATTAGCAGCCCAATAGGTTAATTTTGATTGGTCCAACAGATAGTGAAAATGTCCCTAAAAAAAAATGGGTACCGGTAGCCTACTATGTGTAAAGGTGAATGGATTAAGATTTTTGATTTTGATAGTTTCTTAACCTATTGCAAGATATTTATCCAAATATAATAGCTATGGGGTTTCCAGCCATGAGATTAGAAGGTGTTTATCGTAATAATATTGATGATGTTGTTGGGTAAGTTATTAATAACTAATATATTATATTTTAAACTTGAATTTATTGCCATATATTATGTTAATTAACATAATTCAGAATTTGGTAATTATCCATAAAACTAAGTAATTATCCATAAAACTAAGTAACTACCGGTACCGGTATTTATTAAACTGATAGAAAATATTTTTAATACAGTAAAGTATATTTTTCATAAGCTTTTTGGCCAAATTCGAGACTTGAAATTTTATATTCAGTCCAGACCAACAAATTTATTGGTCATTTATTCATTGTAAGTGTTTTGTATTATATTGTGTGTGTATATATAGATTAGATAATAGGGTAATTATTGCAGAAAACAAACATTTGTTGAATTTAAAATTGTCCTAGATTTGAGAAGAATTTTGAAATGTTTAATATTTGAATGCAATAATTGGATTGAAAAATAAATATGATTAGTTAGTAAAATCAATATATGAAGTTAATCTAATTGTGATCTCTTTAAATTTTGAGAGTTGCAATGTTTTTTAGTAATTACATTTAAGATATATAGGGCATGCTTTTTTAATAAAGTTCTGTATAATTTACTGCAGGCCAAATTTTTCTATTTATGTATTATAACATAAGTGCAATATTAAAATTTCCTCTACAGTTTTTGTCTTGCTCAGACATATTTTTTTTGACAGATTTTAAATTTGATCGTATATAACAAATTTTTGCTGACATTTCACTAAATATGATCAGAACAGAAGCAGCCTGAGACAAGATTATTTCTGTAATATATTGAAGTCAGTAGGTAACTGTGACACTGTCAAGAGATTTATTTCTGCTACTAATTGCTTTCATTTACAAGCTTTTAGAACTTTCATATTCGTAACCAAGGCAATTAGACATTTATCTATCTTCACGTAACGGTCATTAATTTTGTAAATGAATTCAATTTTCAACAATTATTTAAGAATAAAGTGAAAATTGAAAAAACATCCATTAGCCATTACAACATTTTAAGAAAGTTCCCTTTAGAATTTCTGAGTTTTTTCATATTTTCTGTTATCTTTTTGAAATTTCTCTTCTGTCAAATATATGACACTGCCATTCGTCATACTTCCTTGAGGCTGTGGCAATAGGCCTACAATTAATGGAAATTACATATTCACAGCTAGATTGTCCAAACAAGATTGACCCTCAAGTCTTTCTAGGAAATCTCCGCCAATTGGAATCAAATCAATTTGTTCTCATTTCCATGCCTTATACAGATTAATTATAATTAGACCATGTCAAAAGCTCTATATTTGGGATTTGATGGTCTTTTGTTAGCTCTTGATTCTATGTAGTGATAGGCATTGTCAATTTGGGTCAAGTGTTGAGAATAAGCTGATTTCCCAAAAAGAAGAAACTGAATTATAAATTAAATATAAAATATCTTAAAACAATGCATTTTTTGTGCTTCTTTGCCATCCTTGTAGATGTAACATTTTTTGGAAAATCCTCTTCAGTTGTAAAGAAATCTATTTTATCTTCCTTAAAAGTTACAATAGTTCTATCAGCTGCTTACTACATGTATATTATATATATTCACTCTGACATTTTGATTTATAGAGGTCAATAGAAAGTAGAGTTATATGAAAGGAAAAATTATATCTAACTTCCCATTTTCTATTCCATCATTTATCAAATATTTTATATGCCCAAATATTAATGTGGGCGTAGCCTATATATAGCTGTTGTCTCTCTCTGTCCATCCACAATAGAGAGAGTTTCTTGATGGATTTTGACAAAACTGACAAATTTAAGTCTTTTTATGCAACCAAGTTAAAAATCAAACCAATCGAAAAATATATACGAGTTATTGCCCTTGTTCTTTATTTTGTGTGGACACAATAGAGAGCTTGTTTCTTGGTGGATTTTGACTAAACTAAAAGTGTTTGTAATAACCCAATGATCAACCCTGTTGAGATAAAAAATAAATCCAAAATTATTGACATCAGTTATTGCCCTTGTTCTTGAACCGCGTTGAAATTATTGTGGATACGATTTAGAGCTGGTTTCTTGATGGATTTTAATGTGGATGTTCCCAATCATCCAAGGATAAACTTAAATTAAAAATTAGAAAATCTATCATTTACCGATAATTCTTGTCAACCTCCCGAACAAATTGGCTGCCATTATAAATGTGGGCGTATTACGATGGCCAATTCAATAAAAGGACAAACTATTATTCATGAAAACAAAAAAGAGATATTGTTCTCCAGTAACCCAGTTCTTTTTTTTTCTTTCATGAAGGAAAGTTTGTCCTTTTATCGAATAGCGTCAGAGTTATGCAAGAATTTTAGAATACTCTCAGTGTTAATTATATGCTAAAGGAAAGTTTTTGAAGTTGAGAAAAATTTAAATCCCACTCATACTTTCGTTGCACATGACAGCCTGTATATAAATGTTAACAATGATAATACAAATGATTTATATGACATAAGATATAACACATGTTTTTCTATTGACTAGATTGCAATACCTCCATACACAACGTAAAACATCAGATATTTAAATATGTATTTTTATTTACAATGAAAAGTATTTGAGAACAGACATTAGGATTATAAAGATTTTCTTGTTTCACCTGTGTTGAAAATTGCAGTCAGGATAAAAATTTGTGATTTCCTTCACTAATAATCATACTTCTTGCAATATATTTATTTTAGTTCAAGGAAAACTTTGAAAATTTAGCATTTTCTTTACTGTTCAATGTTTTATATTGTGACAATTTTAGTGATTTGAATTTTTTAATTTTTTTATTCAGGTTTTTAGAAAAAAGGCATAAAGATCATTATAAAGTTTACAATTTGTAAGTTACCTTTCAAAATATCTTCTATAATTTGTCAAATGAATAGAAATATATCAAAATACAAAGAATTTTCATATATAGAATATTCAGGTACCGGTACCGTACAATCTTCTCTTTGTTTGAGGTGGAATTTGTGACATTAGAAACTGAATCATATTTTATGATAAAATTCATTCTTTGTTTAGCTTTAATTAATTTCACGCTAACTTTTCTGTTCACTTCTCTAAGTATTTGAATTATGAAGTACCAAGCTGTTGATTTAATAGGCATGTCATATTAGGTTTTGAACGTATCCTAATGAGGGTTTGGTCATCAGGATATGTTTAGCGAAATTAGTCAGATGCCAGGAATTTAAGAGATTTTCACAAATATTATTTTATTTACTTCTGATTTTCATTATCATAAACATCCTGAACTTTTGAAAGTTTTTTTTTCAAATACACTATAAACATTTGCCTACTCGATCAAATTTACATTCCAATTACTCAGATTCTAGGAATTTTTGATCTTTTCACGATTATTTATCTTATTTTCTGAATTGCTTTAATTTACAATCTACAGGTGCTCAGAAAGAAAATATGATGCCAGTAAATTTTGGTCAAGAGTGGCTAATTATCCTTTTGATGATCACCATCCACCAAGATTAGAATTGATTAAACCATTTTGTGAAGATTTAGATAATTGGTTGTTAGAAAACGAAAACAATGTAGCTGCTATTCATTGTAAAGCTGGCAAGGTAATTTTTGTTCCATGACTTCTAAAGGTTCCAGACTGACTGATCAAGTTTTCAAAAATTCCAGAATGAATCAAAGAGTTTCTGGTGTTACTTGCTTTTTGAGATTAATGTCAAGGATTTTGCAAAATTTTGTTAATTTCATTGTACCGAATTTCAACCAACACATCTTAAGCACTTCAATAATCTAATAATGGACTCCAAGTATGTTCGGGTCTGTTATTTTTGTAAAAAGAACAACACGATTGTTTCAAATGATACAAATAGAAAACAATTATTGTGAATATTTTTGTTATGTTATAGGGAAGAACTGGTGTTATGATATGTGCTTACATGTTACATCGACATAAGTTTAAAACATCTGAGCAAGCTCTAGAATATTATGCTAAAACCAGAACCAGAGACCATAAGGTTTGTTTTATACTATCTTTTCATCAAATGTGTTCCTTTTTTTGGAAAGTTTGGTTTAAATTAAATTAAAAGTTCTAAGCAGTGGCTGGCATTGCCTTAGTTGTGATTTTGGCCGATTTATTTAAAACAACATCATCACATCTTATTCAAGAAACTCAGTCCAATTGGAAACAGAATCATGATAGAACCTAATAGATATCTGATGAGGGTAGAAAGATAGGCTCTATGTTCCTGAACCATGTCACTTTGGCAAATTGGAACCACACAAAAACTAGCTTGAAGGCAATTTTTCTCTCAGTGGAAACACGGTGTCCTCTATCTTCTAACTTGTCGTAAATTCTGTTTGTATTTTGTTAATAGGGAGTTACAATACCAAGTCAAAGACGTTATGTAAAGTATTATGAATACCTAGTTACACGACAGTTAGAATATAAACCTTGTAGTTTATTATTACGTAGGATACGATTTGAAACAATACCAATGTTTAATGGTGGAACTTGTTGTAAGTATTATTGTCTATTTTATTATATTTTCATTCACACTACCATAGTTGAAGATCTCATTATCTGCTATAGGTGTTCATTGTTGTCCATTTTGGACCAAGATATATTATAATCTACTTTCAAAGCAAAGCCTTACCCTAATTAGGAATATGAACATTGTAAATTTAAGATAAAGGTAAACATACAAAGGACATGGTAATAATCTTTCTGACAACAGGCCTCCTTTGTCCTAATAAAAAGAAATGGATGTAGTATATACAGTTCCACAGATAATCTGCACTTGAATAAGAATGTGGGGCAAAAAGCTTCTATATATTTAATTTATGCAAATATGAATTTATATCAATCATAGCATTAAGGACGTATATCATATATCATATATGCAATGATTTGCCATGATTTAATTATTGCTGACAAAATATGTAATTCTTGTTGAATAGTTTGCAAATTTCTAACATTTTTTACAGGACATTGACAGTATAGTAAAACAATATAGATTAAATATTAAAAATATTATTATTGCAGCACCTTGTTTTGATATCTATCAATCTGCTGTCAAAGTATTTTCGTCGCCAGTCTATGAAGGTATTAGAAAAGGAGAAACCTCCCATGATTTAGTCCTGGTGCAGCCAGTACCATTATGTAGTGATATTATGATAGAATTTTTTAATAAAACCAAAATGATGAAAAAGGTCAGTGAGGGTGATTTTTAATGTAATTGGCTGAAAGAAAATTTTATGACTTTTTTTTACCTATTCTATACATATTTCTGAGCTATTTTAGGTTTGAAGACTAAGTGATTGATACAATATGCAATTTTATTTAAGGGATACGTCAAGTTAGACTTCACAAGAGAAATACAGAATTAAATACTGATTTAAATATAGATTGACCTTCACAAAAAATAAATTAATTACTGACTTCTCTTGTCTTTTAATATAAGATTACTATTCCAATTTTCTCTCAGTTGTCAGTGAATCTTGCAATTCTAGGCATTTCATCAAATGCTATTGTAAAAGCTGCTAACAAAAGCTGCTAACAGAGTCATGTCTTAAAGGGCCTAGTAGAATTTTTTAAAATCGCAAAGTACAATGGTGTACATCAATTTACTCAGTGTCCTCAAAACAAATAAAGGCCTTTTTTACATTCACTCTAGTTATTCTTAATATAAAAGTTCACAACTTTATCATATAGATATATTTAATTTGGCTCAGTCAAATCTGTTATTAATTACTCATTCAGTGTATATTGATTTGACACATGAACAAATTTCAATTATGTTCTACTTCCTTATCTATTGTATGAAACTTATTGGCACAGCAAACTAAACTTGTATTGTCCCAATGAGCTGATTATTAGACATGTCCTTGTATATTGGATCTAATTCTAACCCATATAAAATAGAGTCTATTATTATTAGTATTATTATACATAAGCTTGTATGTTGTTTTTTGAGTGATAGAATATTTCTTGACCTTTTTATAGAGGGGTCATAATAACCCATACTATCAGGGTTACAAAGTCAAATTTTAAAGTAGGCCATTTTTGTTTGAGAGTTTGGTTGAGAATATATGTCAGTTTACTTGCGTTTATACTCAAGTTCTTTGTATATTCACAAATCCAACTATAGAGTCAAAATTTAAAATAGACTAGAGAAAATAGAATGTCAGTTTACTTTGGGTTTATTCACTCCTTGTATTTATAGTAACAAATGCAGTAGGCTTTAAATTAAGATAAAATAAAATGTTAATATGATATGTAGCAGTGAAATAAATTTGGGTCAATTTCCCGGAAGGCCAAGGCATGTCTGTCATTCTTAAGTAAAGGCCCTACGAAATTTCCTTCCTGCATTTATCATATACATGCTAAGATCGAAGGATTTTGATCAAAGCAAGAAGAAAATTAATCAGGTCCTTTACTCGACATTCAATGCTCTTTGAAATTAAAATTGTTTCCTATCTAATAAGAAATAAGATTGAAACTTAAATAGGCTTATAAAGATGACAATCACATTTGGATTTCGTGTTAGACATGACAAGGGATATGAAAAATAATTTCATATTAGATTCTTTAACTCTAAATCAAAGTTAGGAGATCATTTTCTGACATCAGTCATTTTTATTTAATTATCCCACTTAATCTGTATTCCATTTTTAAAAACTGAAACAACATATTTCTTTTTCATTTAGAGAATTTATCTTTCTTTTTATAGGAAAAAATGTTTCATTTTTGGTTCAATACCTATTTCGTGTATGATTTGGAAGAGATACCAATGAATGGGTCAGCACGTGATGAAGGTGCACATAAACATTACCTCACTGTTACTTTACCAAAAATGGATCTTGATCGAGCAAACAAAGACAAATCACACAAATTATTTAGTCCAAATTTTAAAGTAAGTACTGGTACCGGTACAAATTAAAAGTTTTCTGTCATTTTTATAAGAAATACTTTAAAGTTATGCCTTGTTACATTGTTGATGTTTTTTGGTAAATTTAATGAATAAATGTATGTATGCGTATGGGTAGTACCATTGGGTACATAATTTTTTTTTTTCTTCAATTGCATCTACAATCTATTTATTATGAACTGATATCACTTCAGGCAGATGACAATGCCATTTGCTATTATAGGCCATTGTTTTTTTTGATTTATTGTCAATCTGATACTAAGGCAGAATTTTAAATAATCTGGAATTAATGTTAATATCTGTGTTGTTTATGTTTTAGGTGAAACTTTATTTTACACAAATGAAAGAATCTGAAAACATTTTAGAACGAAGTCGGAGTGCTGATGATATGATCTGTGCTAATTCAAAATGTAAAAAAGACGATTATCAATCTACGTCACGGTCACAAACAGCAGATAAACTGTGGTTACCAAAATCCTCCCAAAAAATTAGTATTAGTGACAATTCATTAGCTGGTAAATATCAATCATTAACTCCCGATACTTTACCGAAACATAATCATTATCATAGTAAATCAGAGGTTTCAGCATTATTACCTATTACTAAATGTAATCAAGCTTGTGGTAGTGACTCAACTATTAGTAGTAGTGAGAAGATGTCTCCATGTGTTACTAGTGATATTGAGGATGATTTATCCGATACAGAGTCAGAAAATGAGTGGGAGGGATGTGAAGTAACTCAGGTTTAGTAAGATTAGTGCTTTCAACATGATATTTTTATTATTACTCTCACCAAGTTGAAACCATCTTTGTGCTACATATTTGTTGTTATTGTGTTATTTAGACTTTTAGATATGAATTCTCAACTAGAGGTTAAATGTTTATGACTTGATTTTCTTCACAATTAGAGAGCCAAAATGAAATTTCAGTGGAGTGAAGTATTTCAAACATTTTTATTTCATCTGTTCACATGGAAGCCTATTATTACTGATGTCTATTATGTCAAAGTTCATTAAATCAGTCTTCAGTTAATACTAAGTATCCAATTGATTAGATTAAACTATGAAAATACAACTAAATTAATTTTAAAATATCCCTTTATTTCACAAGTCTTTCACAAGAAATGATCAAAATACAACAAATACAGGTATCTGATGGGTCAATGAAACTTAATATGGTATAATTGTATAGGTTAATCATGAAAACATAGTACCATAATGTACTAAATTTGAATTTAGTCTTTTGGAAATAAAACCTTGGTACCGTAAAGCATTATAGTAAATAAAGTCCATAATCTCTGATTGATTTCTTTATCAATATAAGATAAATATAAAATTCATATTCATTGTTTTTATTACATTATTTATCATTCATTTCAAATTATTAGAGCTTAAACAAAAAGTCATTGTTATTATCTAGTGTCTGATGTAACTAAATATTATGAAAAACATTGGCATGTACAAATGAAGTATATTTCAAGAAAATACTTCAAGGGAATTCTGTAGTAGTGTTTTTAGTGTTACTACTAAGAAACAAAATTCTTGATTTTTTGAATGTTAAAATTATTCTTGATAATGAAGGATTTATTATGCCATCCAACCATAGTATGCCATGTTATGTCATATTTGAGATCTGAAATACAAGTCGAAAGTGAGCGGGGTGTGTGATAGATGGCTTGGCAGCAGAAAATTTTGAAATAATCTATTTATAAACAGTTTATTTGAGCTCTATTTAAGTCATAAATAAAGATTTATTTTTGTTATATGATCTGTCTCATTATTTAGCTACTCTGTTTTTAAATTATGTATATTGTATAATATAAGATTGTGTATAGAAGGTACATGGTCTATTGTTCATGTTAACATCAGAATTAATTTCTCTAAGCTAAGAAGAGAAATTAAATCTGATTTAAAGTCAGATACCTGTGTATTTGAAAATTCTACTACTGGGAGTTCAAAATGTCCATATTCTAGCTCAAAGTTAAATGTAACTGAGATTGTATTCCACATGCGTGAACAGTTAAAAAAGAAAATTAATTTTATGTTGTATACAAAAACATTTTATGATATACCTGGTAAGCTTGTCCTAGAATTTGTTATACAATCTAGTATTGAAACATAACACTTTCGTAACATGTTATAAGCCTATTTATTATAAATAGTCAGATGAAATGAACACTGTGAATTATAATTTTACTTGTGGCTCAATGAAGACTTGCTAATATAGTTCAATATCCTACAACATCATATTGGCTTAATCCAATGAAAGCCTGGTTATAATGTCGAAATGTGCTTTTTCCTTCTTATGACCTGTCACCAAAATCAAATGTAATTGCTATAATATCCACTTGTGTTTGTAATAATTCAATGAACACTTAACACTCTGCAGAGCAGTACGACTATGAAAAATTCATGCAAATTAAATTAATTCAAGATAAACTTTTAGCTCCTTTGTAGGTTAATGAAGAATTGGCTGTCAGGAACGAGTAATATTATTGCTATATAGTTTCAATTTATATTTTAGTTAGTTCTTTATCAGTTATTTTGGACATAGGTGAGGCAAATGAACGTCCAAATAAATAACTTTGTAATTTAGTATAAGATGATAATACATTGGCCCCAGTTTTCTAACTGTACTAGCTAACTGCCAAATGTCTATTAGAGGCTAGATAATAGTCTTCAACTTTCAATAAAAATATAAATGTAATTGGTATAGAATTTATTTTGTGGAAGTAAAAATTGTCATGATTTACATAGATATTTTTTAGTTGAGTTGTTATTATTTGGAATTGATGTACTTATGACAGGGGTAGATATAGAGACATTCCATTACTTTTCAGTTGATAACCATAGGTATATTGTCAAGAAATGGGATTTATCAACTAGGATAGTTCAATATATTGCTTCACTTACTACTCCATCTCACAATGTCTAGCTATTACAAACTGTGTTTAATACCATGACTGCAATAGCTACTATTATTGTATCAGAGAGGTCCATCAGAGGGCTAAAAAACATATTTTGATTCAGAGAGCCTTTTTTGTCCAACATATTCAAAATTGATAATAAAGAGTTAAGATATACAGGTATATATAATCTTATTCTGATAAAACTGGTCTTGAACAAAATAACTGTTATTTTAATGTTCCAATATTATTCTTATGAAATGTTAGAGAATTTGTTAGCTATTGTTATCATTTGTTAATCTTATTTTATGAAAATGTTAATCTGTTGAAATATTGTGTTGTGAGTCGAACAGTTCATTGGTCATTCATTAAGACAGCTAATATATCATTCAGTTTATCTATCTAATTGTAATTTACACATAAGGTATTGAAAGAATTATGTAAATTATCTTTCATATGAATTAAATAAAGGTTCCTTAACTTTTCTTATTGATAAAATAACTTTAAAACAAATAAAATGCAGGGCAACTTCATTTGAATAATCAGCATGCTTTAAGATATTTTGTAAGAAATGGCATTGTAAATAATGAATTAAGAGTATTTTTTATAAGAAAATTATATTGAAATCTATGATTCATTCTTTAAGAGGCATGAATACCTGATAGTTTTGATATATACACAAGTTCATAGAGTAGAACACTATTGATCAATGTTTGGTACAATACAAGTCAGACTGTTCTTACTGTATTAAATACATTGTCAGATATAATATATGTTTTATTTTTTAATACAATCTGGGGAATATATACACAGTACTATTATTAAAAATAGCTTACAATATCAAATTGTGCTGGAAAATGGGTGGGTTTTGGAAAGGAAAGAGATTAATGTGAGCATTTATATATACATTACCAATATTCATACTGGCAGTCAATAATTGGCTTAAAACATCCTTAGCAGGTTTGAAGAACTAAAGTCTGCCATGTGATGGTATATATTATATTATAATATGATATAACAATATACCTATTTCAAGAGACCAATTCATATTTCAATCAATATCTAAGGAGAACTTTAATTATGCTAATCTGAAAATTCTTCAAGGAGTGTTAAATATGTTATAGAAGATTATGTCAATATAACCCAGGCCAAGTTGGTAAATAATTCACTACTAACACACTGACCTATATCTCTTATCTATGTATAACAGATGTTCTTTAGGCAATCTGTGTGAAGGTTAGTGATTATTATATTGAAGAGAATTTATGTTCAACGGTATTCAATGGTATCAGATTAACTGAACCAGTTTTTTTTTCTTTAGCCTGGAGTTACCATGAGGTTCTCCATTTTTAAAATTGCAATCGCTACTTCAAATACTTATATAATTTGCCTCGGATTCTACCTACCTTATAATGGTTAGAGTGTGACAATATTTAGCAAAGATATGCCTTACTTTTTAGGACCCGCGGTGTCCCAGTGAGTTAACCTGAAGGTCCAGGGTTCAATCCCGGATTCCCGGCAAAGGTCGAGATGAACTTTTGGATTTTTCAGTCCGGTTTCCTCTTAAATATGGGCTAGGACGTCTTTTGACAAAATGCTAATTATTTCATAAAAATGAAACGAACAGATGTCTACGAAAGTGTTTCAAACAATGTAGTACATAACAACGTGACCTACTTAATAATTCCCGGTCAATAAAAGAAATATATTACTTATACATTTTAATGGGCGCTTAGTAAACCTATGTGAAATTTGATCAGCTGATGGGGCCCAGATGGTATATCCAATACAAAGTCAATAGCAAATTATCCATGTTCCGACCTATTTGGAACAAAAAAAAAAAAAAAAAAAAAAAAAAAAAAAGAAAGGAAAAGAAAATGACACCTCGTGATCCTTTTGATTAGTCTTTGCTGGGACCCTCTGTTGAGTGACCCTTGGTTGGCTTTTAGACATAAACCCTAGTTAACTTGGGGTAAGCTAGGGTTAACCTTAAATTTCTTTGACTGGGATTCGAATCCTGTGGTTAACTGCTGATTAACGGCTCATAGTGGGTTAAAATTTGGCAAAGGCAATTAGGGTTAGCTTTTTTAAGGCTTACTTTTGTAAACAGACCCGTTTTATACACTTAAAAAAAAAGAAAAGACAGTGCTAGACTGGGGAAAAAAAGAATTTTCAAAATTTCTTCGACTGGGATTCGAACCCACGACCCCAAAGTTGCCGAGCAAGAACGAAAACCACAGGGCCAGGCAGACCTAGGGTTAGGACTTGGGGTTAGGTAGGGTTAACCCTAAGGTTAATCCTGGGGTTAACTGCTAATTTAAGAAAGCAAATTAGAGTTAGCTCAGGAAAGAGTCAAGGCTTGTTCATAGATATGGTTTCCGCATATCAAATGAAAGGGCACTTCGTTGCGCATCTCCTCAACACAAATTAGTTGGGAAACAAATACCACAGGAGCTTAAAATGGACCCCAAAGCTAGTTATACTCTTCTGGCGTGTGGCTCATAGTGGGTTAAAATTTGGCAAAGGCAATTAGGGTTAGCTTTTTTAAGGCTTACTTTTGTAAACAGACCCGTTTTATACACTTAAAAAAAAAGAAGAAAAGACAGTGCTAGACTGGGGAAAAAAAGAATTTTCAAAATTTCTTCGACTGGGATTCGAACCCACGACCCCAAAGTTGCCGAGCAAGAACGAAAACCACAGGGCCAGGCAGACCTAGGGTTAGGACTTGGGGTTAGGTAGGGTTAACCCTAAGGTTAATCCTGGGGTCAACTGCTAATTTAAGAAAGCAAATTAGGGTTAGCTCAGGAAAGAGTCAAGGCTTGTTCATAGATATGGTTTCCGCATATCAAATGAAAGGGCACTTCGTTGCGCATCTCCTCAACACAAATTAGTTGGGAAACAAATACCACAGGAGATTAAAATGGACCCCAAAGCTAGTTATACTCTTCTGGCGTGTGGCTCATAGTGGGTTAAAATTTGGCAAAGGCAATTAGGGTTAGCTTTTTTAAGGCTTACTTTTGTAAACAGACCCGTTTTATACACTTAAAAAAAAAAGAAAAGACTGGGGAAAAAAAGAATTTTCAAAATTTCTTCGACTGGGATTCGAACCCACGACCCCAAAGTTGCCGAGCAAGAACGAAAACCACAGGGCCAGGCAGACCTAGGGTTAGGACTTGGGGTTAGGTAGGGTTAACCCTAAGGTTAATCCTGGGGTTAACTGCTAATTTAAAAAAGCAAATTAGGGTTAGCTCAGGAAAGAGTCAAGGCTTGTTCATAGGTATGGTTTCCGAATATCAAATGAAAGGGCACTTCGTTGCGCATCTCCTCAACACAAATTGAGTTGGGAAAAAATACCACAGGAGCTTAAAATGGACCCCAAAGCTAGTTATACTCTTCTGGCGTGTGGCTCATAGTGGGTTAAAATTTGGCAAAGGCAATTACGGTTAGCTTTTTAAAGGCTTACTTTTGTAAACAGACCCGTTTTATACACTTAAAAAAATAGAAAAGACAGTGCTAGACTGGGGAAAAAAAGAATTTTCAAAATTTCTTCGACTGGGATTCGAACCCACGACCCCAAAGTTGCCGAGCAAGAACGAAAACCACAGGGCCACGCAGACCTAGGGTTAGGACCTGGGGTTAGGTAGGGTTAACCCTAACGTTAATCCTGGGGTTAACTGCTAATTTAAGAAAGCAAATTAGGGTTAGCTCAGGAAAGAGTCAAGGCTTGTTCATAGATATGGTTTCCGCATATCAAATGAAAGGGCACTTCGTTGCGCATCTCCTCAACACAAATTAGTTGGGAAACAAATACCACAGGAGCTTAAAATGGACCCCAAAGCTAGTTATACCCTTCTGGCGTGTGGCTCATAGTGGGTTAAAATTTGGCAAAGGCAATTAGGGTTAGCTTTTTTAAGGCTTACTTTTGTAAACAGACCCGTTTTATACACTTAAAAAAATAGAAAAGACAGTGCTAGACTGGGGAAAAAAAGAATTTTCAAAATTTCTTCGACTGGGATTCGAACCCACGACCCCGAAGTTGCCGAGCAAGAACGAAAACCACAGGGCCACGCAGACCTAGGGTTAGGACTTGGGGTTAGGTAGGGTTAACCCTAAGGTTAATCCTGGGGTTAACTGCTAATTTAAGAAAGCAAATTAGGGTTAGCTCAGGAAAGAGTCAAGGCTTGTTCATAGATATGGTTTCCGCATATCAAATGAAAGGGCACTTCGTTGCGCATCTCCTCAACACAAATTAGTTGGGAAAAAATACCACAGGAGCTTAAAATGGACCCCAAAGCTAGTTATACCCTTCTGGCGTGTGGCTCATAGTGGGTTAAAATTTGGCAAAGGCAATTAGGGTTATCTTTTTTAAGGCTTACTTTTGTAAACAGACCCGTTTTATACACTTAAAAAAATAGAAAAGACAGTGCTAGACTGGGGGAAAAAAACAATTTTCAAAATGTCTTCGACTGGGATTCGAACCCACGACCCCAAAGTTTCCGAGCAAGAACAAAAACCACAGGGCCACGCAGACCTAGGTTTAGGACTTGGGGTTAGGTAGGTTTAACTCTAAGGTTAATCCTGGGGTTAACTGCTAATTTAAGAAAGCAAATACCTTGTTAACGCATTCTACGAACGTCGTCAAATATTATACAATTGAAAGTAAAGTATCTATATAATTGTAAATATTAGCTAATTTTGATCACATAAATGCTCACCTGCTGTTAACTATGTTCTCGTTCAATTTATTATATAAATATCGTGTATTATTATAGTGACTTATAGGCCCACTGGGCCGGGTGTACTCTACATGCCAGAAAACCACTGTTATATATCAATGTACATATGTCACTGAAATAAAATATTTACTTACTTACTTACTCTATGAACAAGCCTTGACTCTTTCCTGAGCTAACCCTAATTTGCTTTCTTAAATTAGCAGTTAACCCCAGAATTAACCTTAGAGTTAACCCTGCCTAACCCCAAGTCCTAACCTAGGTCTGCGTGGCCCTGTGGTTTTCGTTCTTGCTCGGAAACTCTGGAGTCGTGGGTTCGAATCCCAGTCAAAGAAATTTTGAAAATTGTTTTTTTCCCCAGTCTAGCACTGTCTTTTCTATTGTTTTAAGTGTATAAAACGGGTCTGTTTACGAAAGTAAGCCTTAAAAAAGCTAACCCTCCCACTATGAGCCACACGCCAGAAGGGTATAACTAGCTTTGGGGTCCATTTTAAGCTCCTGTGGTATTTTTTTCCCAACTAATTTGTGTTGAGGAGATGCGCAACGAAGTGCCCCTTTCATTTGATATGCGGAAACCATATCTATGAACAAGCCTTGACTCTTTCCTGAGCTAACCCTAATTTGCTTTCTTAAGTTAGCAGTTAACCCCAGGATTAACCTTAGGGTTAACCCTACCTAACCCCAAGTCCTAAAACTAGATCTACGTGGCCCTGTGGTTTTCGTTCTTGCTCGGCAACTTTGGGGTCGTGGGTTCGAATCCCAGTCGAAGAAATTTTGAAAATTCTTTTTTCCCTAGTCTAGCACTGTCTTTTCTATTTTTTTAAGTGTATAAAACGGGTCTGTTTACAAAAGTAAGCCTTAAAAAAGCTAACCCTAATTGCCTTTGCCAAATTTTAACCCACTATGAGCCACACGCCAGAAGGGTATAACTAGCTATGGGGTCCATTTTAAGCTCCTGTGGTATTTTTTCCCCAACTAATTTGTGTTGAGGAGATTCGCAACGAAGTGCCCTTTCATTTGATATGCGGAAACCATATCTATGAACAAGCCTTGACTCTTTCCTGAGCTTACCCTAATTTGCTTTCTTAAATTAGCAGTTAACCCCAGGATTAATCTTAGGGATTGTAGGTTGTAACATTGCGGTTAAGCAATGCTACGAAAGCACAGGCACAAGCATGTAGGCATTACCTCCAGTGATAAGAGATTGTATGTGCAGTTGTGCAAAAAAAATGGAATGAAAAGTTCAAGTAATCATCTATAATCTTTATAATGTGAAATGTAAAAAAAATACTACTGGTTCCCACAGGAACATTAATATCAATGGAATATCAATTATAATAAATGTTTTTTACTTGTGAAACTGAAAAGTTTAATTGAAAAAAGGGAGAAAAGGGACATAGCCTTAAAGCATGTTGAAGATAATGACGAGGAAAGGCACTCTATAGATAGTGGTTACATCAGAAATAAGGAGAAAAGAAATGAATCTAAGGAAGGGGAGGTAATCTACCACGGACTAAGATATCATTTAAATTTTTATTTCGGGTATAGGCGACAACTAAATCGTTTGTAAAAACTGTTGGGAATTTTTCTTGCAATTGTTTGTAGAGGTGGATAATTATACGAGGAACTTGACCAGCTGTACTATTGTATTGAATAACCAAGGGTATAATCTGAAAGTCTACTTGGATATTCATGCCGAACGGATGCATGGTTTGTAATTTGTTAATCCAAAAGTTTTCACGAATTTAAACGAACTTTCTTAGTATTCATACCAGGTTGTTCATATA